>CAEGAD010002597.1:0-11635 GCA_903067055.1 Poeciliopsis paucimaculata | reverse complement strand
TTTTCTTTTTCTTGCAAATTATTTTTCGCTTCCAACAATTTTAATTCAAAAAAAAGACCCACTTTATTTTAAATTTAAAAAAAAAAAAAAAAAAAAAAAAAAAAAAAAAAAAAAAGAAACAGTGACAAATAATAGCAGTAAAAACTACAGTAAGTCCAAAGTCTGTGTGTCGGCTCTATGAGAGGCATGATCATAATGGAATGGAGTAATGTAATCAGGCAGCTTGCATTTCCTGAAAAAACTTCAATATGAATGCTCAATATTTAATGGGGTATTTCCTGAAGAGGCTGAAATAACGTAGAAGCATCAGTTTAGGAGAATAAAATCCACTCAGTGCAGTTTAGTTACAAATCACCAATTTACAAAGGCTATTAACCCACAGGAATCCAGTTTATATTCAGAAATCGTAAAGCTGCTGGGCTGAATCTCCTGTGTTAAAACAGGAGAATCACATCATAGCTTGGCAGCAGATAAATCTACAGCAGCAGCGTGACGTCATGATCTTGATGGGGACCAGAATATTTACATAGCGAAGTGTACAGTGCCCGAATTGACCTAAATGAACATTGCACTGTCAGATGGTGCCTCAAGCTGAATGATGACTTTATAATAGCTTAAATTTAAAAAGTTGAAACTTTGTGGTGACTCTTTATTTGAAAAGGGTGTGCATATGACATGACACTGTCATAAACAAGAAGGAGTCTTTATGAGTCTCTATGACTGTTGTCATGAAGTGTCAGTCGGTAAATAATGACACTTTTGCTTTAAAAGTTGCTTTAAGAGTTGCATTAACAGTCCGTTAAAAGTGCCAACTTTGCATGATTTTATAAATGACACTTTATTGCAAAGTTGGCACTTTTAATGAACTTTCAACGCAACCTTTAACGCAAAAGATGACACTTTATGACAACAGTCACAGACGTTCATAAAGAGTCCTTCATGTTCATGGCAGGTGTTATGTCATGATTATGACAGTGTCATGTCATATGCATCAAGTCAAATAAAGTGTTAAAAAGTAAAAGTCACAGTTGTCCGGATCACATATTTGAATGGTCAAAATATGTCGATTAACAGGAAAACAGAAGAATCTAAAGGCAAATAAAAACATGGGAGAAATAAAAGAAGCAAGTAGGCTATGTCGCTGCTAATATTCACTAATATTCACTCAATTCCTCTCATTCTTTCACCGCAGCTAAACTGAGTTGGTTTTAGTCCTTTATCTTTTTTAACATTTACCCCGTTTCTTTTTTTTTTTTTCTTTTTTTTTTTTTTTTTTTTTTTTTTTTTTTACGTGCAAATAAAACACTTTTATTTAGTTTATCTACGAACAATAAACTTTTCCGGATTGTTTATTTTCAGAATCGTTTGGAGTCAAAAACATCGATTAGTTAACATCCATCCTTAGATAAATCGACTAAAGCATGTGCATTAGTTACGGGTAATAACGGGTAATATTTATGTCGACGTTTAATGTTTTTGTGCGACATTAATGTGTGACGTCGCTGTAAATGAAGCGCCTGGTTCTGTGAATCAAATAAAAACATGCAGCGGTAAAAACGAGCCGCTGTTAAAAGTTCTGACCTAGAGCCAAAGCTTATAGCGTTCCGGGTTATTTTCTCCTTACCTTTTTAGCGCGTTGTGAGTTGATAAAACACGACGGAAGGTGAAACGGCTCTCAGAATGAGGAGCAGCGATGGGGAGCTGGACCTCCTGCAGAGACAACCAACCCCTTTGTGAGCAGAGCTCTTGGATCTGCCAGCCCTATATAGGGAGGTCGGTTGGAAACACACCTCACAATAATTAGGCTACTTTATAGATTTATGTTCCTCTTATCTGCCACCGCCCCACGCTAAGTTCATAAATTGTTTAAAACAATGAACAAAAGCTCTTATTTAGAAAGAAGGAAAAAAATCGTAGAAAGTGGTAGAGTGGAGATTTAAAGTCGTTTTTGATGGTCTGCTCAAGGTTAAAATACACACAATCATCGAGATGAGCAAAAAGACCTTTGATTTTATTTTTATTTTTTTTCCCCAGACATGTTCTTCATTCCGGTAGGGGGCGCTGCTTCTCTAGAAATTATATTTGCAGATCGGTTTTCCATACATCCACCTGCTGGTCCACGCAGCGTGAGGGGTCATGGTGTAAAATCTGGACAGGTCGCCAGACCGTCACAAAGACACACACACACACACACACACACACACGCCTACACACACACCTACACACACTCACGTACTCACACATACGTGACATTTTTGGACTGTGGTGAAGCTAGAGGAAACCAGCAGGACTATGAAACACCAGGATGATGTTCAACCCCAGTTGAACAGAAACCTCTTTCTTGCTGCAAGGCAATCAAGAGCACCACTGTTCACCCGAAACGTATTTTTAAAAACACACACAAATGTGTTTATTTAACAACATGAAACATTCACAGTGTTGATATTTCACATTTTGTTATATTACACACCTTTTAGTGTGTTTTCAAAGTAGTTTTAATTGCCACCTTACATATTCCTGCAAAGTTTTGACTCAATTTAGCCATAAGTTTGTTTTGTTTGTTATTTTTTTTTTTTTACATTATTTTCACTTTCAAATAATTATTTTTAATTGTGAAAGCAGCAAAACTAAGATGTCAACAGAAAAACTACAAAAAAACTCATTCTTTTTTGTTAGCAGTGGAAGAATCACAACCACAATGAAAGTTATTTTTATTCCATCTTTTATGTTGATGCTCCTCTGCAGATCTGTGCTTTTGTTCCCTGAAATGAAAAATTATGAGCTGCATTTTATCTCATGAGCTGCCTAAAAAATCTCATTTAACATCAACAAAATTATTATTAGTCCTGCCAAATAAACATCACATATTAAATATGAGATCACTTGGGGAAAGCATTTCATAACTACCTGTTGAAGCTTATAGCATATGAGGAATAACACATGTGGTCTAAATTTCATTTCTTTCTTGTTTCAAGTGTTAGAGCAAAAACAAACAAAAAAAATGCTCTAAGTGTTTTTATGTTGTGCTTTTTTTGGTGAAATTTTGAAAGATGATCAATATGTTTTTGGGCTTTTAGTAAATCGTCTTAAAGCCTAACAGCAACACATGGATCCAAACTGTGGTAATTCCTGTTTTCTGTGTTCATGTTTCAATGAATGTTTTTGCTTCATTTCATTTCTGCTTTATTTAAATCAGAACTGGTTTTGATGTATGCCTTGGATATTTGTCCTGATCCCAAACACACATCTTTTTCAAGTCAACACACGTTTATTTGTAGAGCACCATTTGTCCTGCTTTACAGGAACAAACAAACATATAAAATGCATCAATACATCCATTTTCTTTCACCCTTGTCCCTAATGGGGTCGGGAGTTGCTGGTGCCGATCTCCAGGTACTTTTCGGAAGAGAGGCGCGGTCACCCTGGACAGGTCGCCAGTCTGTCGCAGGGCAACACAGAAACAAACTGGACAAACAACCATGCACACACACACACTCACACCTAGGGAGAATTTGGAAAGACCAATTAACATAACAGTCATGTTTTTGGACTGTGGGAGGAAGCCGGAGAACCCGGAGAGAACCCACGGATGCACAGGGAGAACATGCAAACTCCGTGCAGAAAGACCCCGGGCCGGGAATCGAACCCAGGACCTTCTTGCTGCAAGGCAACAGTGCTACCAATTGCGCCACTGTGCATTAAAACACCATTAAAGAATTACATAAAAGCATCAACATGTGGTAGAAAAACAAAGAATTGCCATAATTTATTAAATTTAAACAAATAAAAAGCAAAAGTATGATAGAAGTGATAAAACAAGTTTCCTGTTTTTTGGGTAACCTAAATACAAAACTTGGTATTGATGATACATTTTTAGACAAACTGATAGGAGAGAGAGGATGCAGAGGTAAAAGGATTGTTTTCAGTCCTGGTAGTTTCTGCTTTTTCTTTAGAAACCGATTTTTTTTTTTTTTGCTCTGCAAAACAATCGGTGAAAAAGCTGGAGTTACGTTTCCCAGGAAAATATACAAAAATAGTAAATCTACAAAAGCTGAACCTCAAATGGGTGGGGATCCACTGTCATCCACCTCCTTCATTATTTTATCTACTTTGTACAATAGACCAGTGACACAGGAAGCAAACATGACCTTAAGATGACTTTTCATCTCTAGACCTTCCATCCTCAGATAACTGAAGATAAAAAATTGCCTTAAGTCACCGTAACCAGCAGACTTCTCGTTACTGTCGTGAAATCACTGACTCTGCCTCCTCTGGCACTGAACCCTTTCTGCAGAAGACATGTTTTTCTGGTCCGCGTGGAAAGTTGAAAATTTCAGCTGGGCTTGAAGACGTCGACTCAGGCGCCGGATCACCCACTGTGATGTAAAACTGGCTTCAAATAATGGTCAATAATGATGTTCCAGCAGTTTCCGGTTAAATCTGGGTGCTTCTTTACCATTTTAACTTATTTTTTGCTTTATCTTTTTCATACTGAGGTCCTGTTCAGTCACATTGTGCAAACAGGATGGAATAATGCAACAAGAAGAGGAAGTATTGTGAAGAAAGATTAGGGTCATCAGATCAAAAGGAGGAAGAGAAACAGTATGAAGCTGTGGAAGGGCAGGGGTCAAAAGAAAGTGGCAAAGCATGATGGACGGGTGTAGCTTGGCGGCTGGCTCTAAACATCCGAACTTCAACACAACTCAGGACAGTGCAGGGAAGCCAATCAGTCTCATAGCGCCCTCTGGTGATCGTAGACTAAAATACAGGTCAGCAAGTTTGTTTTGGGAGGTGTTAGACCAGTTCATTCTAAATAAGACCTACTTCAAAGTAAATTTAGTCCATTTTAAAATAAAATCATTCATGTTCATAGGTCACCAACTCAGCATTTCTGACTGAAATTCACGGTTCCAATATGAACAGATTTTCACAGATTTTTGAGGATCTGTTTTGAAAGAATAGCGTGATTCTTTAAAGTGTAACTAACCTCTGAAAGCTAAACCAGAGAGTGAGGGGGGTGAGCAGAGGGATGCACACACTTCCTGGATCAGTGAAGCATCAACTTTCACATAGTTCCTCTTCCAAATGTTACTTTCACTTGCAAGTCCTAAAACATTTTGTCTGAGAGACACAACGGACAGTTTATACTGCAAATCTCAATTGTGCCAAAGGATGGAGCGGTTTCCCCTATGGGGTGAAAAATTCGTAAAAAGCTGAATATTGTAAAAAATATGAACGTTATGAATACCAGGAGATATAGAAGGCATTAGGAGAGCGAGCTGAATGGTATAAAAGTTGAATGGTGAAAATAGCGCAAAGTATGCAGGAGAAGAAGTGCGGCGAAATTTACGGAGCAACCAGATAAGTGGAATCCCTACAGCATTCACAGTAATTACACCAGAAACAAAGTTTTTATATATTATGTGAACATATGGAAGCATTGGTGTCCATTTGAAGTTTTTGATAAGGGTATTAATTCAGTTCAATATAATTTATTTGTCCCCAAGAAGCAATGTATAGCAGCACAAACATAAACACAGAAATTAAAATGCAAAAATCGACTCATAAAGAACAAACAGACAACAAAAGACTATGTTACTACATGTTGTACGGTGTTTTAAGATCTTATTCAATGTGCCCTTTTTTAACTTTGAGCTCCTGCCCCTCCAAAGGTTTCTGCACGGCCCTGCTTGGCAGGAAAGAGAACGTTAACGTGGAACTTGATGAAGAAATTGCTGAGGACGTTTTTTTTTTTTGTTTGTTTATAACCGAAGGCAACAAAATCTGATGAGAAGTTTTGCTTTAGATGAAATCATATGAAAGAAAAAATATTTATTGTTGTTTTAATGCCTGCAACAATTAGTCAGATAACTGGAAAATTGTCCAACTCAGACTGAAACACGAACAACATCAACAGAACTCATGATTTATTATTTTTCTTCCTAATCCAAAAGCCTTTTTTTTTTCTTCTTTTTTTCTTCTTTTTGACATTGCACAATTATGTTTGAGCTCAGGGACGTTTTATGGGAGAAGAAAATAAAAGGACTCACATCTTGCTTTCATTATGGCTGAAACTCTCCGCCTTCCTCCAGTAAAATATTAACCGAGAAATAGAAACCTAAACTTCAGGACGCCCTAGGACGTCAGAGCAGAAATATGTCTCATTATCAAAGGCAGAAAACATGAATTTCCAGTAACGGCCAAGTGTCAACACTTGTTTGGAGCACAAGAGCCCATATAAAATATGAAAGTGAGGTCGACTGATAATCATTTACCTACTTTGTTCCTTCTTGTTAGACGCCGTTTTACAATATGTATGAGACAAAGTTCATGTTTTCAAGGTTTCAAGTAAAACGCGTCACTGCCAGTATTCTTACTGCTGCGTTTTAGTTATAAGCCTATAAAGAAATGAGCCTGAGCTCCATGTGTGTATCTCAGGAAGAACGTGGGTGTACTTCCTCCTTTTTTTTTTTTTTTATAAACCCACAAAGAGACATCCAGAGTTGCTCACCAACAAAGTTTAACGGTAAAATCTTCCCTGCAGTATCTCTCCCAGCTTAAGTGAGACCTTAAGCCGGTATTTGCTGAAGTTTTCACCATCTCACATCTGTTCATGGTGGAACCTCCTCTCGAAGGTTATTTACTCACCAGGCCAAACAAGCAGCAGCAGTTCCATCAGCAGAGGTGCTAAAAAGACTTTTTAAAACTAGCTTTGTGAAAGAAGGCATAAATGTAGGAGTAGAGCTAAAAGTGAATCTTCACTTCCTTTTTTTCAATTATTGGCAAGCACTAGCGTTGTAGAAACTTTAGCAGCTACAGAAAGGAGTGTTTTTTAATACAAGGTGGTTATCCAGGGTGACATTAGAAAAGGGCGCAAACCAGCACAATACAGAAAATGTGTTTCCTGTGTTGTGTATGTGTTGTGTTCCTGTGTTGTGTTGTGTATATGTATTTTAGATGTAGAAAATCTTATTTCCAAAACCAATAATTTCCAATAAAACGCAACGGGTGGCAACAGATGGTTTGGTTCTTGCACGTACTTCCGACTTGATTGTTTGAAAAAACATATATAATTTATTTCTTGCAAAAAAATAAACACAAAATAAAAATCTCTTACAACTTATTTGAAAACGAAAGTTAACTTAATCTGATGTTTCAAGTTCAAAAAGTGCACGCAAGAACCAAACTGTTGTCGCCCACGGTCATTGGATTGGTCACTGGAAATTGCTGTTTTTGGAACTTAGATGGCCACAACATTGTAAAAATCAATAAAAAATAAAAAAATAAAAAACATCCCGTCATCACACCGGACATTTTCCAATCAAAAGGACCCCCACCACACACCAAGTGTGTTCTTAATTACTTAAATTAATGTGAGGGTCTAAGTTATCAAAGTAAGCTAAACAATTTCAAATAGAACAATTAATTACAGAATATACTAACTTAAGTATATTATAATTGCCCAAAGAAAAACTAAATTGATAGAACTCACGATTTACAACACAAAATTGTGATAAAATACAATTAAGTTTGTTGTGTGTGTCGTGATGAAACATGGAAAACTCAAGAAGTGTGACCAGATTTGTTAGGAAACAAACTTTTGGGTTTTCAGAAACACAAGAAGTGAAATCCTGGGAGCTAAACGGTTAAACTCAAGGTTTTAGGCAGCAAATGCAGCAGTGTGATTCTTAGATCGTCTGAGAATACTGATGTTTTTCATCCTCTATTTTCTGTTTTCCCACATTTTGGATAAATGATCTAAAATTATTTCAAAATGCTACAGCTCAACAGTTTTTAGGATAACGTGGGAAACCTTATCAGACTGTAAGTAGATTAAAATGACGGATAAGAAGAAATAATTCAGTGCTTGAGCCATTAAAAGTACATTTCTAGCTCAAAACCGTGGCTAACGTCCAAACTCTGATACTCTGGATGGAGACAGAAAAGCTTATAAATATGCTTTGTCATCAAAACCTCATTGCTCAATGGCATCATAAGATAAAACCTACAGGGATATCGGTCATCATCTGACAGGATAAATAAGAAATAACAGCATTCTTGAAACTTGAAGGAAGTATTTTATTAAGGAACAAAGAGCAGAAAAATATCAAACTTGTTACTGTGACAAAATAAGGTTTACTTGTTACAAATGCATTCACACTAACACACAGCTTAACTCTTTGCATCAAGTCAAACTCCAATCAGTAACTCTGAATAATGGTGAAATGACAAGAATATGAAATGTATGAACCACGTGAAGCCACCTCCATGTCTGCAGGCTACATCCTGCCGACCTGAGTGGTGACCACGGTGGCGCTCCCGGGATTGCGGTCGCGGATCTTCAGCTCTCGATTCATCTGGCACCAAACGCAGGGGTAGCACCACATCACCTTGCAGCAGTCATCGCAGCCTGAGCCCTGCGGACAGGAAACAGGAAGGGGGAAGTCAGCCGAATTCCCAGAACATTCCCTTTGTTGATGATATTCTAATTTATTAAGACGTGCCTCGTTTTATTTTTTCATATCTGCCCAGAAAATATTTAAATAGCTTGCTATGCATTTTGATCAGCCATGGTGGTTACATGAGCTAATGTAACCATGATGTTTTTATGTCTTAAAGCGAGTTTAGTTGAAAGTTTCTTGTTTTATTTGATTTGTGGAGCATATCTGATATTCTAAAGAAAAGAAAGCTTGGTAACTTGAAATATCTAGGCTATGCTACTTGGCTGCCTTTTATAATATAGCCAATCCAGGAGCACCACTCACTTTCCTTGGAAAGGAAAGTGAGTGGTGCTCACACTAACACACAGTGTGTTAGTGTGGCACACTAACACACTGTGTGTTAGTGTTGATGATATTCTAATTTATTAGAATAAATTAGAATATCAGCACAGAAATAGTGTGCCTTACACACTATTTCTGCCTTAGTGTGTAAGGCAGAAATAAGGCCTTACAGAAGCCTTATTTCTGCTTCTGTAAGGCCAGAAGCAGAAATAAGGAAGCCAGTAGAGTTTCCATTGTGCATATCAAAGCACATTAACATATTTTTGGTGTTACTTTTGGTGCACTTGAAGCATTTGTAGAGGTATTCACAGATTTTATGTGAGGATTTGAGTTGTCTTAGCGTTTATTTTAGGTTTCTGTGTCTATTGAGTCTTCGTGTTGTCCTGTCTACCTCTTGATTGTCTCGTTCCTTGGTTACTCTCTGTGTATTTGATCCCACCTGTGTTCCTTGTTGGGTCCTTGTCTAATCTGTTGCGTCATGCTGTCTTGTCACGTCAGATGTTTGTCCTGTTACCAGTTGCTACCAGCATTGAGCATTAGCCTTCCGCTCAATCTGTGCTGCTCTATGGATTTTGGATTTGTATTCGTCTCATCATTAAAACCATCATTCTTTTACTCCAACCTGGGTCATCAGCGTCATCCTCACTGACTCTTCACTGCATTTCATGACACTTTAGCTAATTCCAAGCGTTCATGGATCTTATCCCTACATATACCAGCGATCAAAAACTGACACCTCAAACTTTTTTCTGTCAGTAAATGCATCAAGAAACTCTGAAAGAAATTAAGGGACACCGTCTTAGATTTTGCTGTTTTGCCTCTAATCAGTCAGACTGCTGTCATGTTGTACTTGCACCTATTATGTTTTTTTTTTGTCTTTTTCATTTGAATTTGCTAGATCCTGTTCTAAAAAACTATCGTCAGCAGATTTCAAGAGATGAATCATTTTTCACTTGATCTTCCACTCTTTATTCATCGGAGTTAAATGGGAGGCCTGTCGATGAGCTTAAAGATTTTATTTTGGATTCATTGGAGCCTTTTATAACCAAATTCATCAAAGGTAAGCGTTATGGTAATGTAAATTTATTCACCAGAAATCCTGCAGACATTTAAAGGAACATGCAAAGTAAAGAGGAGTGGCTTACCTTTGGTTTCATTTATAAACTTTTTCTTTTTTTAAAACAGATCTGTTCATCATGATAGTTTCTATTTCGGAGGTGTTTTTCCACACCTCTCTGCTCTTATAACGTTCATGTCGATCAGAGAATATCTGTTTGGGTTGCAGGAAATAAAACCACAACCCTCTGCCAGTGTGCCGCCAACTCTCTGAAAACACCTGGCTCACAATTGCTTTCATTTATTTCTGCTTTCTGTGCATTCACCCAGAAACTTGCCTAGTCTCACTGACTAGTGATTCTCTATATTGACCATTTATATCCATTTGTGGAGGGAAAAAAAAAGGTCAAATTTCAGTTTTTGCTCCCTTAACCCTCTCCAGGCAGATGTTGCAGATTTGCAAAATGCTGTTTTGTTAGTCTTTGCAAGTAATTTGAGCCTGAGAGGGTTAAAGATCTCTTCTGTCTCTTAAATGTTTCTGATATTAAAACAAAAGAAATGTCATTCCTCATCTGTACTTAAAATTTCTTCAGATCAGGTGATGATGTGTTGCTCTTTTAGCCAACTTTAGGGACATTTACTTGTGACAAAAAGGCGAAAACAAACAAAAAAAAAAATCTTTCTACAGCATTATACATGTCAAACATAGTTTAGGATTGTACAATGACTTGTTTGTGATTGTGGAACACTGAGGAACTTTTTCTTTCTCACAGGTCCGACTTCAAATTCAATCTTGTAGCTCAAGGAGAACCGATAAGAGGAAGGAGTTTTAGTTCACTTTGGAAATTATTAACAGGGAACCTCTTTAATAAGGAGGTTCCTAAATGTTTTTACTATTGGCTGTGAACCTGCTATGATTGTTTTCAGTGTCCAAACTGCTTCTGCTGTGACGTAAAAATCTGAAACATTGTCGCTAAGGTTTTGAAAATCAACTGACAATTTGAAAATCTTGCACGAGGATCTAATTAGTGCCCACTCTACACGTCGATTACGAATCTACTGTTATTAACTCAGTTTCTGGAAAATGCGTCAGTCGCTTGATTGACTTGATGGATGAATAGATCTGCATTTTCTTTAACCGCAAAATGAAAAGAACTCAAATCGGATTAGCTAATTTGAAGAAAAGAACAATTCAAACAGTTTTCATGTCAACAAAACATATTGTTGAGGGTCATAATAAATCCAGTAAGATTTATTATGATTATTTTTTTGCTTATCCTGACCCGAAGAATAACTAATTGAAATTCAACTCTTGTACACATTTCATACGAACCCTGACCGTCATGGTTGTTCTGGTTCAATGAAGGGTGTTGCATTGTAGCATTTCAAATAGAAAACCTCTATTTGAAATGCTACAAGCTAGCCTTTGATTGACTCTGGAACATTATGGTCTCTAGGTTTTTCATGCCTAATAAAGTTAACCATGTTTTCTTGCAAGCTCACGCCGGACCCGAGTGAATCTTTAACCACCAATAAAGTCGTTTCTGTCATGTATTTCTGACCAATGACTCAAGTTAACCCAAACCCGTTGACAAAGGGAAACTCCAGAATCCTTCAGAGCAGTGGGCCATGACGAACGGTTGAGGACAACAGTTAAGGATCTGAGAGTCACTCCGAGAAAAAAAAAAAAAAAAAAAAAAAAAAAAAATAGAAGGGGACAAAAAAACAATCCATTGGTGTTTTTTTGCGCGTATCAGGAATTGGTTTGCGCACTAGTGGTTTGGTGCGGGGTTTGA
>CAEGAD010002563.1:0-37108 GCA_903067055.1 Poeciliopsis paucimaculata | reverse complement strand
CTCTGCCAATGAGAGCGCCACTGCCCCCTAATGTAGTGGAGGTGCTATTGCACTTTATTCTAGGACAGTAAAAAAAATAAAAATAAAAAAGCATGTTCCCCGAGGTCAAACGCGCCCCCCTTGACGGAGTCTCGCGCCCCCACTATTTGAGAAGCACTGAGCTAACGCGATGTCTGCCTGAGATCGTTCTGCTGTCCTCCTGAAGGGCACGAGGTAGCCCTCTTACCAAACGGTAATGACTGTGTAAAAGGTTTAAAGGCATTATTACTGCAGATGCTTACGGATCCCTTTAAAAATCACAGCAAGAGTATGTTTCCCATTGTGTGAAACTGCCCAACGATCATTTGGAGCTTGGCCTCAATCCACAGCCCCCTTCGAGAAATAGACCTCAGTCTCAGCGCTCTCTCTTGCCCAAGATTTCCTAAAATCTCCCAATTTTCTGCGTCCTCTTCTGCCATTCAGGTCTTTCCTGCCCGTCTTTAAGGAGCAGACTGTCTCCCCTGCGCATTGGTCCGGGTCCAGCTGGCGTCAAGTTCAACGGCAGCAGCGCGGCCTCCATCCAGGATGGCGCTAACGGATCCCAGGTGACCCGAGCGGCCTCCCTGGACGCCTGGTTGCGCAACCGAGTCTTCGAGTCTCTTCTTCTTCTGTCGCGTTCTATCACTCGCGCCGCCGCCGGTTGCCACGTGGGCGATCTGAACTCGAGCCCCTCCGCCCCCTGCCGTTGGAGTCTTGATGCTAAACTCATTTGTGCACACACGCGGAAATATGTGTTTAATAATGAGGCCTAAGCTGTGCCACACACTGCAGCTCATAACCCCTGGTCTTTTTACAGGGCACCCTATGGCTCCTGTCAGGCTCAGAGGGCAGTTTACAGTACGTGGGAAAATGCAGCTTTGGGAAAAGACCCAATACATTCATCGCTCCACAATTTGAGCTGTACATTAATGCTAAGAATGGGGGGAACGTTTACAGCATTGTGTTTCCGCTGAATAAGGTAAAATATGCAATTTTATTCAGCTAAACAACAACAGGCAGGCGCTCGCAGGATGACTACTCATGTAATGTATGAACATGGGCTTTGCACCACTAAACAGCTTTAAATCTCAAGCCTTTCCTTTTGCTATTGTCTTTCTAAGGCATGACAGCAAGTCATGCAATGCAAAAGCAAAACCTGGTCAGTGTTATGTTGACTGAACGTGACAGAGTGGTTTGGAAATCATTTTTGTAACTTAAAAACAAGAACGTAGAAGGGTCTTCTTCTAATCAACAGTGGTGCTCCAGGTGTTCCCCAGGGAGCTAATCCTGGACCTGTCTTTATTTTTTGTTTGTGTTTATCCACATTTTTTTACAGAGATCTGTGAGAAGGAAGTTATAACATACCAAAGATTGAAAAGTTATGGTTTCAAACCAGAAAAAAAAGTTTTGTCCTACGGTTTTCTTGGCACTGTTATTTCTGCACTGTCTTCAGCCTTTCACACTCCACCAACTTCCTTCTAAATAATGTAAACAAAGGTTCCTAATGCCACATTTTCTTTGTTGGAACACTGCACCAAGATAAAAAA
This sequence comes from Poeciliopsis paucimaculata, assembly GCA_903067055.1. Lineage (NCBI taxonomy): Eukaryota > Metazoa > Chordata > Actinopteri > Cyprinodontiformes > Poeciliidae > Poeciliopsis > Poeciliopsis paucimaculata. The sequence goes on along the minus strand of CAEGAD010002563.1, from coordinate 35,543 downwards.
AAAATCATCTCCTCAGCCCAGTATTTCAGTGTGGAGTTTTGAGAGCATAAATTACCATAAATATGAGAAACAATCAAGACTGGAAGACTGCTAATGCAGTTATAAATGGGATGTTGTGGTAAGCCAGGCCTCCAGGGAATCACTCAGGATCTGCAGGCTGACGGCTTCTTGAGGGAAGAAAGAAAAGGCTCGGGATTCTGAAGCCCAAATTAAAACTCCTCTACAATCCTGCCTGACAGCAGGTGATGGAGCCGGTCCACTGAGATTTCAGGTGTGCATCATGACCAAACCTACTTTGATCTCATCAGTGTCAAAGACATTCTGCTAGTTATTTGTAACCTTTTAGGCTTCACGGTTTTATAAAGCTTGATCCAAACAAGCAACCTGAACTTAAGTATTATTTTTCCAATTCTACCGTAATAAACTTCCACATTCAACATGCTGACCTTAAAAAATAAATAAATTTAAAAAAATAAAAAGTTGGGCAAAAAATCTGTCGAAATTCAGTCAAAACAACAAAAACTAGTGAGACAGTGATGTTGTGTTTATCTCCACTATCATGAAGTATAATATTTGACCAAAAATGATTGTACCGTTCTGTTAGTAACAGAAAGTTCAAGGTTTTTGTTTTGTGAAATAATGTTTGCTTGGACACATCTGGTAAATAAATGTTGTGTTTTATAAAACTGAAGCTGAATGTTTCTAAAATAGAAGTTGATTGCAGTGCGATGTAATAATTGTCAAAAAAATTTTTAAAAATGTGTAAATGTTTTCAGACATTCACTCTGAATAAATAAAGTTAAAGTGTTTGGAAAAATATTTACATCAGATGTGTAAGGACTTTTTTTTTGTCCATTATGGAAACTTTTGATTTAAAGTTGCATTTAAGTGAAATTTTGTTTTTTTTTTTGTTTGTTTTTTATAATTTGAAAAAAAAAAAGTCAAAAATATTTATTGAGTTTACTGGAAGAAAATGTAAAACAACCCCACTGTAAGAGTAATTCATCAGAAAAAGTTGAAGTTTACTTGACAAAGCAGTTCTTATTACAATAATTACACTTTAAATTTGTACAAAATAATGTGATAATCGGTTTAACACTATTGTAATCATTGTTTGCTCAGTAAAACTGTTTACATAATTTCTGTTTTGCTCACTGTATTACTGTGGGAACCACGGCCGGCTTTTCTTTCTGTGTGTGCGTAAAATGGATAATGAACTTTTGGAGGACACGTACAGAAATCGGGTTTTTCCTAAATTACCATCCGTAGAGAAAATTGAATCCACTGGTGATGTTTGTTTCCCTCCTCTGCCTATAAAACGGTGATTCATTTGTCCCGTGTGCCTTTCCACGGCTCGTCCTCATTAGCATCAAGGAGCTGAATGACCAAAGTCAAAACAACCCAGTTGTTTTGACTTGGTTGAATGGCCAAGTCAAAACAACAACAACAAAAAAATAAAATCTGGTCATTCACAAAGTTTGGTTACTATGTTTCATTTTAATAGATTTTTTTTTTCTGGATGAACCTTCACAGAGAAACCCACTCCGTGGTTTCCTCTCGGTTCCAGGATGAGGATAGCTGCGTCTTGTGGCGGGAGGAAGCCGCTGGGCGTTTTGTGGTAAATCAGCATTTCCCTCCCACCCACATCTCGGTGGGTCAGTGGGTCGTCGGCGGTGTGAAAACCCCGCGCTCGGAACGACCCGCTCGCAAAATTAGCCTTCGGTTTTCAACGGGGCAAAAAGAAAAGTGTTGGAAAGCGCGCGGAACACTGCGGAGGAAATGACATTTAAAAGGCCACACACCCACCGCCACATAAATGTCCACGTTAAATAAAAGCCTCATGTTTATAAGTTCACGGCTGCCGCTGGACCGGCTTTTTTGTGAAAAGTGACGCTGCAAGTGCGTTTTGTGGGCGGCGGACACTTTCCAGCCAGGAACATGTTCGAGCAACACCTGTGGCTCCTGAGCGGTCAGCGCTGATTTATTGTGATTTCAGGCCTGACCGCTGGCCAGCTCGTATCTAAGAAGATAAACACAGCTGCCGTGACAATTCATGTGCGTGTTAAGTAATTATTTGGGTTTGTTTTGGGCATGAGCGCTAATTTTAAAGGATAAACAAATTACGATTCAGTGTATTGGACGAGCTGTCATTTATTTGAACTGGGTTTCCAAGCAACTGCATTGTATTTTTGCCCAAATTTTCCTCTTCTCCAAGTGAATATTTATTCAGAACCGGATACGTTTTAAACATTTTCAGATTTTGTTGCGATGGCAAATTACGTTTTTCGTATTCAACTTTGCCTTTATATGACAGACCAATAAAAAATTTTTAAAAAACCGCACATAATAGTAAAATGGGAGAAAAATTAGCCCTGGTTTTCATCGCTTTTTTTCTGTATGGGATTCGGTTTCAGTTCAGCTGCAGCGACTCGCTGCTTAGGTTGCAGAATCTACTGGCAGGATAAATCCAGACTTTATGGACGAGCAATAAAACAAAAAAGACCATGAGAATTTCATTTAGGTTTGCCACGAAGAGCACATCGAACATGGAAAAGAAGTTGCTTTGATGAGATAAAACTGAAATCATATCTGGCCTTCGTGCAGAGCGCCGTTTTAGCAGAAGCCGAGAGTCAATTCGCCAATTTATATCTCCACTTCGAATCGACAGTTTGCCATTTTGTCACTTTCTGCTTTCCTCCCTTTAAACTCACCATTTTGTTCCCATGCACTTAAATCATTGCATATATACTGATTTTAAATTGTGTCTAATAAATAATGACATTATTTTTCACTTAAAACTGAAAAATCAGTACTTAACTATGTTTCCACATTTGGTCATTTTGATAAAATGACACCAAATCAAATAAAAATAACTTAATATTACCTATTTCACATTTAATTCTTTTATTATCTGTTGATTCTTCACTGCATTTGTTGTTACTACAAAAACCTTAAAGCAGAGCAAATGTAGAAAAATTACAACATCTACTGGAATTATGTAGATTTGCATTGTTGGTACAGAACGTCATGCTGTAAATAAACAATTAAAATCGCTGTTAAAAAAAACACACTGCAGTGTGTTTTTTTTCTGTGGTCCTCCACAGAAAGTGGAGAACCAAAGCTTGGCGACAAACGAGTTTTATTTTGAAATTCGCTGTTCCCATTAAGCAGATTTATTTTCGAGATGTCAAATTGCGCAATTAACATTTTCGATGGCGATTTCAACTGTGAACACACCACATTCAAGGTCAATTTGACCTTGAATGGCGCCACTGAATGCCATGTCGGTGGCGCCGTCGTGCTCTGGGGACGCCTTTCTTCAGGGCGGAGGCCACAAACACTTTGGTGGAAAGATGGAAATGTAAGGTTGCAAAGATTTTTCTGAGCCTCTGTACCTCAGTTTACAGGAATCTCTAGAAGGACTGCCCCGGTTCTGTTAGCCGTTCGTCTCGTCATGTTCCTGAGGCAAGTCACTGAGTTTTAATGGATCGGGCACAAACACCGTGATGCAGCGATCCGTAACGCTGCTCCAGCGACCCTGCGGCCGAGGCGGTACTGTGGCGTCTCCTGCGCAGCTTTATACTCCAAACATTAACCAATGACGTCAGTTTTTATAAGGAAGCAGAAAATAAAATAACCGGCCAGCTTCCGTGAACAGAGCCGGAGCAGTTGACCTCCGCAGCGGGAAACCCATCAGGGACAGACTAACATTAATGCTGCGCCGCGTTCCATCTCAAAGCCACAGGGTCAAGGTTGAGCTTGTTGCTGCAGTTTGTAGTTTTCACATTTTGCTTGGTTCAAATGACGCACGGCTTTTGCAAAAAATATAGACTTCTCTCTATAGACAGGCTAATAACACCATGAAATGTAGCGTTGCAAATTTAGTGGCATTTTCCCTTTAATGTTTTTGTGTTTCCTTTTTCTTGTGATGCGTTTCTACTATTATAGTGATTTGGTCATCAAATCATTTGGAGTTGGGTTCCATAAAAAAAAATAAATAAATAAAAAAATCAGTGAAAACCACAACCTGGAATTTCTTTCCATTTCCCTCTCAATACGCTTGTTTTGGACACACAACCCGAAATCCCATAAATAAAAATGCAGTGATAGTCTTGTAACATGACAAAACGCGAAAAGGTCACAGGGGGAATGATGGACTGGCGCTCCTGGGAAGATCTCCTGGAGCCGAGCCAAAACGTGCAACCGGAGAACGCCGGAGTAAATCTGCAAACAAAGTGAAGCTCATATTTTCCGAGGCTCTCCTCAAGGGATCCGACCGAAGAGCGCCGCGGCGTTTCGACGAGTCGGCAGTAAATAACGTCGGAGAGGGACCTGGGGCTTGGCCAAACAGCTCCCATCGCTCCGGTTGACCTATAGCTGTGGGGTCAGCCGCTCTGGGTCCACTTATGCTCCTTCTGACACAAAGTCTAGGATCATTCCACACACACACACACACACACACGCCAACAATCCAGTGGGTCTGGGTGAACTGTGATCCTAAACGTTGCAAAGTGGCACATACCGACTCCTGAGGACGTTTCCTCGACCCGTCTGTTTTTTTACGCTCAGTTGCCGGCGTGTTTGCACGGTCCGCCGCCCGTTGTGCTTCAGTGGGTCGTTTAACGTTCACTGTAGTATGACATGTTGTGTCTCTTTTTCTACGCACGACAGCTAAGGCGGTTCGTGGAAGAAGCGTGTCCTGAGGGTGATTTCTGACCATAGTTTCATGTGAAAACCTCAAGAAGACAAATCTTGAATTGTTCCTTTTTACGGGAAATAACTACAAAGCATGCGGAAAGCATTATGAAATAAAATCTTCATCTCGCTGACTGTCGGGACTGGACAGAAATTGTGAAACCGAGGCACCAAACAATGGATGCCTCTTTAATTTTTTTCATATAAGAAAACAATTTGTGTCAAAGCAATTAAATTCTGTCATGATGTCATGAATCCAGTCCAAACAAGTGGATTCTCCTAAAACCCGAAAGAAGCAGTCTGAGGTGTTTTCCAGCCTCATTGCGCCATTTTACAGCACAATCGAGTAACTACGTTACCTTCAGTTGTTATAAAATGTTGTATAAATCCAAAATGACTTCGAAGGAATTTGAGTTTATGATGTAATGCCTTGAAACTGGACCTCTGTCTCTTTAAGAAACTCCTGCTCTTTCTGAAACCCTACCTTCCGGAAGTCATCCCAACATGGCTCCTCGTTAACCGTTAGCAACGTTTTCACTGAGAAGTAGCTCGTATAATGAGCTCGGATGATTTGCTAATTACTTTTGGCTAGTCTGAAGGAGCTGAGTGGGGGAGTCTTTGGGGAGGGCTGCTCTGTGAGGTGGAAGCTTGGAAACTGCAGCTCCTGAGGAGGAGCTTCGTCCTCGAAGGCGGAGCTAGGTCCATCCAGATGTTTTCCATGGCAGAATGGTTTCTGAAACTTGCGTAAAAGAATCAAGGCAACACTCAAGATCCTCTGCCACACCTCAGCCAGTAAACTGAAAACATGTCATTTACTTGTGATGATTATACCATTTTCAATAGCGTGAGCAGCTAAATGGCTTTAAATTAAGCCATTTAGCTTAATTTAAAGCTAAATTAAGCTAAATTTCTTCCTAATAAGAGGAAGAAATTAGTCGAGTCCAGCAGTAATCTCAGATTGGGTTATAGAGACGATGGTTTGCAGTGCAACGCACTGCAACTCCAAAACATAAAACAGAGTGAAGAGCTCCAACCAGGATGAAACTGAATTTAGACCAGTTTTAACTCACATGTTTGTAATAAACCACTGAATTTAATATTGAAATGTAAAACAGGTAACATGATGCAGGTGCATTGGGGTACGACGCCAGAGCAGCTCTGACCCGAGATAGACCGCGTCGCTAGAGCACGATGCTACCACCTCCGTGTTTCACAGTGATCACGGTCAGTGTGAGCTTTCCACAGCATTCATCGTTTTGTTTGGTTGCCGCTTTTCTGGCATGGCTTGTCGCAAATTGGACTTCACAAGTGGAAAAGGTCTGTATCTACGTGTGTGCTGTAGACATACTGTGATTCTGCATTATCTCTAAACTTGGCTTAGCGGAAGAAGTATGGAAAAAAAGGTCACTTAGTGTTAGCTTAGCGATATTACCAACAATGGAAAATTATATATTAAAAAAAAAAAAAAAACACACACACACAATGTCAAAGCGCACTGTACCATACCATATAACGGGAAAAAAAACCTCCCAAAAAAACGCAATGGGCGCAGAACAGAACAAGGATTATTTATTTTACCTTCCAGCTGCAGGCACTTCAGAACAGAGTAACCCAATACCTGTGCCTGATCCTGGGCAGCAACAGTTCATTGCACAAAGTGGGACAAGCTTAATCCTGCGCATCTGACGTCGGCCAAAGCCTTACGAGAGAGCGAGATTGTAGCGAACGGGAGAGACGAGAGACAACAAAAAAAGCATAATAAAGGCGAGCTTAAAGAGAAGATTATGTGTACATATGTGTGTAGATTAGTATCCAATTTATCTGGGTATTAATAGGCTGATGGCTGAAGCAGGAATGAGTTTGCGAGAGGAAACTCAGACAGGATGATGTGGTTTACTTTTCTTTCAAAGTTTTTTTTTTTAACTCAAACAAATCCTGATGTAGCTTCTAATTGTCTCGTCTCTGCTGGCTGAGTTTCTGACTGCTAGTTTGGATGCAAGAGGAGGACGACTGGAAGACAAAAACTCCCAACAGATAGAGAAATAATCTTACCAACTCTCTAAGAAAATCAACATTAACCTTTAGTTTTTCTCTTTCAACTACTCTGTATACTGGTATTTATGCAGCTAAACACAAGAAAGTGACAAAAACTTCGCTGACGCCAACATTTTTTACATCACGTACATAAATATCTGCTGTAATATCTGTTGAAAGCAAGCATTTATATACACTATGTAAAAAGAAACATACATAGTGTATGTTTTCCACCACTGACAATAATCTTGAATAGATTTTTGAGGTTCAATGTAATTTCTATGGGTTTTTTTTTTTTGAGTGTGTGTCCTTTCTGGAAATGTTATTTATCTTATGCTAAAATTATAATTTGGAAGAGGTAAAGTTAAAAAAATATTTGTGGATTTATTTGAATTCGGCACCTCGAAACAATCTGCTTTCCCTGTGTGCCGTCCTTTGGAAATAAATCAGAAATAAATGGCATCAAGAAGAGAATTTTCAGATGAAAGTCTGGTTCATCCTTCGGGAAATATTTCGGATTGTTTTTCACACCTGATAGTCTGATGACTGGAAACCATTAGTGGCAATTTCATCTGGTGCCGTTGGCTTTCACGCCGTACTGCCAAACAGACCAAACCCTTTGACGAACCCATCAAAGGGTTTGGTCTGAAACCACTAAGGTTTTCCCACAGAACACGGTGGCGTGAAATGACCTGAAAATCTGCTGCCGAGTCACCAGCGGTCAATATTTGTCAATGGTGTGATCGATACACATCCCTTTCACACACATGATAAGGAGCTTCGTGCCACCTGGGAGCAGGCTCCAGATGACTAGCTAACAATGCTGCTGTTTGCACCGCCTAAGGATTAAGCTCAGGTTTAGACGAGATAAAAACGGTCTTGTACTTGAAACTATCTCCTTAAATCAGCGAGCCGCTGTTTGTATCGAAAGATTAAAATCGACCAGCCCTGGTTAAAAATTCACTCCAATTTTCGTCTCCTTCTCCCCCTTCAGTAATGCATAATAAACATTTATTAATGATTTACAAAGTGTTTAAAGATGAATTATTAATAAATTATGTTAAGCACCATGTTGGTAAAGTGCTTTAACATTAGCAGAACTAACTTTTTCCCCCATTTGGCTCATTTACACAGAGAAAAACATTTGTTTTCAATAAAACAGATGACAAGCTGAGGCTAGTTATTAGCCTCTCCTATGCTAATGCTAGCTGCTCTGTGGTAGCTAATTTGAGTTTATCCATGCCTGTCTGGACAGCAGAGGAATATAATAGGCAATGCTACTAGTTACTGATCTATTAATCAGATCAGTAACTAGCAACAAGGAAACAACCACCAGTGGGTGCGCAGGAGTCTTAATTTTGGCCATCATTACACCCCGTACCTTTTTGCGCACACGGCACCCGTTATCTGAGAAAGGTCAAAGCGCCGTGTTCCAAGCGGAAATGCATGTAAATTATTTTTTGATTATTTTACTTTGCAGTTGTGCAAAATCAAAGAGGTTAGAGGACATCAGAGTAGAAACCGCGTCACGACCAAGAAATACAGCCGACATGTCTGGGAGAAAGGTGTAGGAAAGCTAACTGCTGGGCGTTTCAAAAACCAATGAAACAGCCTCTATTCAAACAGCCAAAATCTGATTTCACATCGCATTACCTTTGAAGCAGATCATTTCTCTGGACGGACACGCTTCACAGGTTCTGCTTCGCTGTATCCGTTTCAAACTGACATGTAATCTGGGCCAGATTGCTCCATTTACGTAAATATCCGTGTAATACCAATTGAACAATTGAACTGGTGCAGGTTGAAGGCCTGTAAAGTTGCGTTCGCATGACATGCTCTGACATTTTCTCCGTATCGCAGTCGCTGCGACACCAGAGAGAGGATTTCTACGAGTCGCGTGACAACGGGTGAGGTGGTGTTTTCCGCTTTCGCTCCTATTCAGAGGAACTTGATGCGCTGGACAGCAGAAAGAACGACACTAACGCCAACACCCCAAATGACTTCTATTTCTATTTATCAAGCTCACCCTGCTTCCTTAGGCGTGTGCTGTTTTCCCATCGACGCTCACATCAAACGGCAACACCAACACTAAACCCATTTATACACACACACACACACACGCACACACCTCATAAACGGCAACTCCAAAACACACGTCTTAGTCATAACCAAAAATGGAAAGTTTTAATCTTTTCAGTTTTTTTTTTTTTTTTTTTTTTTTTTGATTCTTCATTTCTTACTTTTCGTTTCTTACTCACAAAAAACAAACCGAGAAATAGGAAAAAACAGTCATAAAAAAAAACAAAAAAAAAAAACAGGTCATTTGTCATAATTTTGCCGGTAGCTGTGGACAGAATGACAAAGTGGTGGCAGCGGTTTTGAGGATGTGATGGCGCATATTAAAAACCTGGAGCTCCACCCAAACAGTGGGAGGGGAGGCGTGGCGCGGGCGTGGCCCCGGGAGCGGAGTCCCGGGAGGTGGGGTTAAAGCGGCTCCCGATCGGCTGCCTGGCGTGGAAGCGGACGGGAGTTTTGATGCGACGCTAAGAGTCTGGTCAGTGTAGCGAGGCCCGCTGGTTCCGTGACACCAAGACAGAAGCCATTCGTCACACACAGACGGTTACACACCACGCTAAATGAGGCTGAACCAAGAGTCCCACTGGAAGGGTGCGTGTGTGTGAGGGTGTGGTTAGGTGGGTCCTGGCGTTTACTGTGGTTCTTCACCGGGTGTAACATGTTAATGGAGTCTGCTGCTTCTCCTCTGTGTCATGTCACCGGGCGCTTAAAAGTCATCACAACAGAACAATCTCGGAGAAGTTAGCACTCGTAGGTCCGTCCACGCTGGATGTGTTCACTTTGACTGAGCCGCATTTTCCAGAAAAGATGAAACATGTTCCGACAAACTGTTTCAAAAGAGCTCTTAAACCGTAGTACATTGAGTCTCTCTACGAGTAGTAAAGAAATAAATGCTTCATTTGTCCGGAGTTCATTTAAAAAGTAATTCAGAATTCCGTCAAGTTTTTGTGATTCTTTTTTTATTGCAATCAAAACCACCGATTTTATGGTGCGACTTTAGGAATTTATGGCAAGGGATTCTGCTATATTTTTTCCTCATTAGGCATACTCCAAAATCTACAAAGCAAAAAAACAATGGGCTGACAGATTGAAAAATAAAATATTCAACCTTCCATTCATCACTAAAATTATTGAGAAAGTCATTTTAACAGTTAATCAACTTCCTAACAATAACCAACTGCTTTGATGATCGCCACAGTATTGGCCTAGTCCAAGTGTTCATTGACATCCACATAAATATAGACTGTGGAAGAACCGCGGAGCTGGTTCTATCGGACCTCAGTGCAGCTTTTGATACTGTTGGCTACGACATATTAAAGAAACAACTGGAGAGTTGGGTCGGACTCTAGTCCAGAACTCAACTAGTTCGAGTCTCACATGAAGAACAGGGATTCCTTTTTTCCAATAGGTAACTTATCGCAGTATTCATACGTCACATGTGAAGTACCCCAAGGTTCAATCCTGGGACCCTTTCAGTCTATAAAGACTAATAAGATTAGAATCCATAACTATGCAGATGATACACAGCTCCACATTACGATATTACCAAGTGACTCTGAACACATGCAATCACTGAACAAGATGTTCAGAACAGCACAATCGATGGATGTGCCAAAACGTTCTCCAGAAACAAAACTGAAGTGAACGATCTCGAGTCAACGCACAGCTTCACTTACTGCTAGCGATCAGAAATGGAGGTGTAGTGATGGACTCTGACCTGAACCTGCAGAGCCACATACAGATGGTTACAAAGTCGACCTTCTATCACTTAAAGACTGAAGAACATTTTCAGGATTAGAGGGCAAATGTCTAGAGTAACTCATCCATGCATTTATCTTTCTTCTTCACAAAATGTAAGCAAAAAATGGAGTGTCGTCACATTTTAGCAGTTGTAGGATTCCTTAAATATCTTTGGCAAAGGACCACGAGCCAATTATCCTGCTAGGACTAGACACGTGCGTTTGTTTTGGCTGCATTTACCCAGAATGCCCTGCATCAGAGTTTACTTCAATTGAGGCCTAAGTTTTCAAGCCAGATATTTTTTTTTTCCCTTTTCTTTTTTTTTGGTCCGCATCAAAGTTCTTTTGGGCATTCACACCTCCGGAAATTAACTGGACTTTCAAGGCAAACAAACCAGACTTTGATTAATGCGAACTTAACTGGGCTGGTGTTGCACTCGGCCCTTAAATGCTCCCTAAAACCCCAGGCTTCTGACCATTTTTGCAGAAAATTTGCAATCAGTCAGGCGTATTTGAATATAGGAGCAATGCAGTTCAAAGTGCTTCACATTATGAAAACATAAAATCACAACACAAAACCAGCAAGTCATTACATTTTGCCAAGTGACATTAAAACACATCGATAAACACAACTGTGATTTAGCGCAAAAAAAGCAGAGATCATTTTTTGTGAATTTTTGTGAGTTGGAATTGTGAAAAACTGGATTTTCTGTCTCTTAGCCAACATACTTTATATTAAAGATAGGCTTATAGATAAAGTGACACCTGTTTGACTGGTGCTTGCCTATTAGTGTTAGTTTGTTGTTGTTTTTAGTGCTTTTCACCCCACAGTGAGGTGAAAAAAATTCTACCCTCTTTACAGATCTCATTTAGTCCTGCTATTTTTTCTTAAATATTTCACATTATCAAACCAATTTTAACATCAGACAGGAAATACCAAAAGAGGCTGTTAAATAACGATCGGCCATCCTTTTTGTGCTCTTAAACTCTTCTTTTATGCAACAGGGTCAATGGTCTGAGTCTGACTGACTCAAAGAGAAAATAAAATGAAGGTTTAGGTGTGGTCTAGTTAAAATAAATTTCATTAAATCCATGAGAACTTCTAAAACAGGCTGTTCATGCTTCATCGCAATTGTTGCTGCCAACGGTGACACAACTGCATTTTAGATGTAGGTGGCAAAAATAATGGCCGGTTTGAACGGCCATTATTTAAATATGTTTGTATATTAAGTTTTGTTTGATCTGAAACATGAAGTAAAATTAACTTTTTTGAGCTTTATATCATGTTATAATGTTATTTCAAACCATGAGTGTTGCCTTGGCTCAATCATCCATTTATTTCCCCATGGTAACCATTCAGAGGCGCCTAAACGCTTGGTCTCAACTTCATGGCGTCAGTTACGTCTATAACGCAAAGCTAAGCATCTTTCAAGTTGTTCTTGATGCACCGTTTTTATAACAACTGATGGTAACATTCAGTTGATTGTGCTATAAAATGGTACCGTGCATGGAAAATACATAAAACACCCAGTTTAAAGTGTGACAAACAGCAAAACAAGGACAAATATTATAGGGGGAGCAAATACTTCCCACAAAGAGAACATTTGAAGACGATGCTTCGTCATGACACGAGCGACACAACACTAAATGTTTTACGGGATAAAAACAGAGACACGAATACGGCCCAAAGTTTGCGGCAACGGTTCTTCGTGCTGTCCCCAAGTGGCAGCGCCGTGGTACCACATGTGCTTCAGATGTACCGGCGGAGCGCTGCAGAACAGAGGCAGAAGCATGGTTAAGCCATTAGCCGACTGAGAAGCCCTCTGATTTATCCCATGACCCTTCAGAAGTAGTTCCAGTCAACTCCATATCCAGCAGTTAGAGCAGTAAAGATGGGGTTTAAACACCAATGATTTGGATTTTCTGATGTTATAAAACCGCTGTATGATCAGAACAGCTGGACCAGAACCTCTTAGGCTGTTACTGCGGTTTGAATCTCTGACTTATTCAGGGGTCTTTCTTGTGCAGTTGCGGTATACCTGCTCCAACTTATATAAACGTGTAAAATATTTGCCAATCCAATGACGTCATTCGAGCTGCACGTGTTAAATACGGTGCTTTCTGAAAGTGTTCACACCTCCAGAGTTATTTCAAAATCCCAGTCTTTTGAGGTACATTTCTGCTAGCGTGGCAAATCCAGCGGCTGACATTTTGGCCCATTCTTCGCAAAACATCTCTAGCTCAGTCAGAGCAGGCGGAGGCCATCCGTGAAGATCGATTTTCAAGATCTGCTACAAATTTCCCTTTGGGTTTGGGTCTAGGCTTTGACAGGGCCATTCTGACGCAGTTGAAGACGTTTTGATCTCAACGATTCCGCTGCGGCTCTGGCTGTTCGGCGTTCTTGACCTTCATCCCCGCCTCAAGTCTTTTGAAACCTCCAACAGGTGTTCTTTCAGGATTGGCGTCTGCTTTCCTGTCTCCGCTGAAGAACCTTTGCCACATTTAGTCTCACGTTGATAAACAGATACAAATTTGCAGAGCACTGAACTGAAAGTTGCGTTTTCAAGAGATTCTTGGGAGGTGTGCAAAAGAGTCAATCTCCTTTTGTATCAGATTTGATTTAAGAGTTGTGTGAGATGCTTAAAACGTCTGACAATATTTTACAACTCTGGGCATGTCTGATGCATTTATTTTTCAAATACATTAAATGAATAATCAGGGCTTCCTGAAACACTTGAAAGCAGAAAACAGATTAAAAACAATAAATATCTTTGTTGTTGAACGCATATGTTGATCTGTTCAATAATTTAGCTGTTTATTTTGTCCTACCACTATTTATAACCTAACCCTGCCATAAACATGCACATAACTTCATTGCTGGTCTTCATGATGCCATTTGTCCGTTTATGTCCTCTCATAAACCTGAAGCCTTCACACAGTCATCACACTGAGGTTAGATTAACCACATCTGGAGCGTATTTACTAAATAGGTGACATCTGAAGGCATTTGAATTTAACATCAAATTAAAGGCGCCGTCGCAATTTACAGTGTTTTTACCTTTAAATTGCTTTTTTTTTTTGTTCTCCCCCACTTCCAATCCACAACCATGTACTACGTTTGTGGCTCGATCACAGAAAATACAACTGAAATAAATTACAATTAGCTGACATGAAACCCAAACTGGAAACTGCAAACACCAGCACGACATGCATCTACGCCTTTATTTCAGAACATCTCTAACGTCAGGGGCAGTTTTGTGGATATTTTCCCTTTTTCTTGTCCGTTTCCTCCGACCTCTGATCCCTCATTTGTTATCGCCTCGGTGATTTATTCTTCAGGCCCAAATCAGCTCCCGCACACTCCCTGCCTCTCCGCCCACATCTCCAGCTGTTATGCTATTCCTGCTCGCTTCCAGGCCTCCATCGCCATTCTCCCTCCACCCCCACGCCCCCGTCTCTGCCTGCTGCCTGTTCCCTCCATAATAAAGTTAATAAAGGGAGCTAAATGGATTATCCAGATTCCTGTGGCGGCCGGCCCGGGCAGCGCTCCGTCTCACGCTTCCCTCTGTTTACTGCAGGGAATCATTCACCGAGCCTTATCGCTTTACAGCGACGCTATCCGATCCGTGTAAACACTCGGTGACTGATTGGCAAGGTGTTTACACGACCCCGAAGTGAATTTCAAAAGTTAAGAGCTGAGGAACTGGAGATTTTAGAGTTCTGGAAGGCGACGGGCCATTTCCTTTTTTTCTTATTTATTTAGTTTTTAGTTTTTCCTAAAGCAGATCAAACAGAAAGTAGGCAGGCAGCATCTTTTTTTTTTTAAATGCTTCACAAATGTTTCCTCAAAAAACCCAAAGTGAACCTTACTCCCAGGCCCATATTCCCACCATCAGCCGCGGTTTAATTGCCCCAGCAAACTTCTCCCTCATCTAATATAAACTAACGAGGCAGATCACTCGGTCGGACTCTGCCAGACAGTGTATGGGGAACAGCTGACATGCTGTACTTCCATTAAACTGCACATTCTTGACGATTCGGGGTTGCAGAGAGCGGAGCGGCACAAAGCCGGGCTTCCCTAGTCTGCCGCTTTGAGGCACTTCATCTTGTGGTCTCCACTTGCTCTCCGGGTTATCACTGCTCCGTGTGAAAGCAGGAAAACTAAAATTAAATATTCGCACGCAATTTGCGTGTGCATCTGGAGACACACGAATGCAGTTCATTTTTAAAATGATGCCATGTTATCTGGCAAGACGGAAAAATTACCTAGTAATAAATCCACCTAATTTAGACAGAGAACATGTAAATTACTTGCAGACACAATACGGCAGCTGCTCAGTCAAAAGGACAACTGAAACACCTGCAATCAGTAAAATAATATTTAAACAGTAAGGCCACCATGTCCATAAATTATACTTGAGTCAAATACATCACACAACACTGCCTGTTTCAAATGATGTCAAGAAAAAAAAAGGAAACATTCGTTCAATGTCAAATGCAGGTTGCACTAAAATAAGCAATCCTGAGTCACTAAATTAAAACTTGTGGCTAATTGCTGGGTGCCGGCTCTGATTGGTTGTTTCTGATCGAGGTGAGTAATTCTGCAGAATGCCAGGAGGAGGCAGAGGAGATTATCTGTTTTATGTTAGGACATAGAGAACGTTTTAGAAATCTGAAATCCTTTTTTTTTTTTAAAAGTTGGTGAGAGTTCAAATGCCAGGTGGAGGTGAAGCGGATGTAGTTTTCTTTTTGACAGAAACTGAGTTGATTTTTAATTAAATCAAGCAGTTGTTAAACGGTTGCCAGCACTGGATTTACACACATTCAAAACAGCGGAAACTATTGGTTTGCTGGCGGATTGGCCCTGACGGTACGGTCAACACACCCGTATCGCATCGCGATCTTAAACAATCCACGTATCGGAAGAAACGGGCCAGAAACGAAAAGTGAATCTGTCAAACTGAAACCTGCACAATCTAAGCCGTGAAAAGGAGGAGGACGGGAGGAAACAGAGGTGAGATTGTGGCAGAGCAACACGAGGCAGGCAGGCAAAGAAAACCGGATGGAGAGAGTACCTGAGAATGAATAAGCACTTTGCAGCTCCTCCTAATGCTCCTCGACCGACGCAAACGCGGTCAAATGAGCTGGCGTCCAACGTGGATCAAAATGGGGAAAGTGCTTGATTGAGTTTAGATGAGGGGTAATTTTGTGAAAAATTGGAAATCAAAATACGTGTGTCTTTATGCGAGTCGAAGTGCATTTGGACGCCAATCGGGATGACGCAGGAGCGTAAAGAAACCAACCAGATTGATGTAAAGCCTCTCATCTCCCTTTACTTTCCTACGCTCAGTTTTTCCTCCGGCTATCTTTCAGACTTCACCCATGCTGTATATTCATATAACACTTTGGATTGATCAGAACGCCTGTCTTTCATGACCTCCATCAGTACACTGGACCGGATCTGAAACCTCATTTGGACTTTTAAATTCTTTCAGCCTTGCCGGATGAAATGATCTGAAGTTCAGTTTCCTTCTTCCATTGTCACTATACTTTCTACAGTTCCCTCTTTATTTCTGCAAACATTTTTGCACCTTCCCTCGGCCCCCCCTCTGCTCTAATTAATTCAGCTGTGGATTCATCACCCAGGGGGGGGGGGGCATTCCCAAAACACACACACACACACACACACACACCAAAGGGGATAGTGGGAAGGAATCTGCATTAATTACTTTTCCTCAGCGCACACGCACAAAATTAAAGCTTGAAACAAAAGAAGCCAGCGAGTGAGAGAACATCCGACAACAAAAGCACGACGAACAAAATTGTTTACTCTGCCCTCACCTCTGTAGCTGGTCCCTCGTGGGGATGTCATTAGGAAGAAGGGGCTTGTTCGCGCCCTCTTTCTACTCTTTTATCCTGCCCTTGTGTTCCTGCCTCCTCCTGCTCCCCTTTGATGAAGTTTGAAAGAGTTCAGAGGGAAGAGCGGTGTGGCGGGGACGCCGAAAACATCCGCGGGACTCGGCCAACCTGGGCTCGTCCAAGGAGAGGAGAGGAGAGGAGAGGAGAGGAGAGGAGAGGAGAGGAGAGGAGAGGAGAGGAGAGGGCCTTCAGTCCGCCTGGGAACCGCTGCGTAACGCGGCTAATTGAAACTTAAAAAGTAGTGGAAAACCGCTGACACTACGGAGGCCTCCAGGGGACATGGGGGATGTTTTTTCTTGTGCGTTCCCTCGCAGTAATCGACTGATCGGTTCGTGCGGCATAATTGAATACCGTGATTCCTTCTTACGGTGGCCGCCGTACTTTCTGCCTTAGTGTAAGGTTATGTGAGGAAATGGAATAAATCGATAACCGTGACAGAACAAAGAAATGGTTTGAAGTCGATTGATACACGGACAGATGAGATCCCCCGAGATAACCCCAGTGCGGCTTTACCGTGTTTTACAACAATAAAACGTGTTTATTATTATTATTATTGAGTCTTTGGTGCAAAGACCTGATTAAAAGTCAATTTATTCACTGCATGTTTATGTTTGTTAAGGTTGAGATTGAGCTGAACATGAAAACGGCCCTTTAACAGAGACACAATCCAAACTGCCAGCTCAGAAATTGTCCAAATTAGGATGTATTTCTTATCTCTTTCCTACTTACGGAACGTTTCCGTTTGTATCATAGGTTTTAGTTTGCAAATTAAATATGTATTTTTCAAACCATTTATTTCAAAAGTTCAGCAATGAGCTAAATATTTAGCTTACTGAAATGTAGCTCCATATTAAATATTTAGTTTTATTTATTTTCCAAAAAAAAACAAAAAAAACATTTAATATCCAAACTAAATAATATTCAAACTAAATGTTTTCCAAACTAAATACCCAGCTCAGACCTAAATATTTGGCAAGATAACAAAATATTGAGGTTGTTAGCTAAACATTTAGCTTGCTAACTTTGTATTTGGACCAAGCTAAATATTTAGCTAGCATGCAACTTAGCTTGCTAATAAGCAGACGTGGACTATAATAATAAAAGCAGGGCCTTGTGTTTTCCTATATAAACTCATGCTGCTGAATCTTTCGGTCTTTGCTTAAGTTCTTTTTTTTTTCTTTACTCTTTGATTATTTTCCGCCGTGTTAGCTACCGCACCGACAATCTGTCGCTAGCTGCGGTCAATTAGCCAGAGCACTTCCGGTTCAACTAAAGTTGCTCTTCTACGTTGTTGTGCTGAAAGAAGTTAACTTATCAGCAAAGCTAGTCAACCCTAACATAAAATCTCAATGCTACACATGTAGCAGCACCATAGACCACAGTCCTCATTGCTAAAGACATTTCATGAATGATCAGAAGAACGTTAGAAAGCTGAATGGATATTAATGAAATGTGAACCAAATTGACAGTAGAATAACCTAAATAACATTAAAAGACAAATGTTTGTTTTTGAATTCATTTGTCTGTTTATTCAATACAATTGAAAATGAGGCTGATTTTGTGGATATACAGTTTTTACAATTTTTCCTGAGTCCCACCACTTACACCAGTTCTACCTTTTCATTCTTTATAAACTCGTTTTCACTTTTTTCCAGAGTCACATAAACTCGACAGGTAACCACGTCCGTCCAGACTGTGGTTTCCTTTGCGCTCCCTTTCTTATGACAGAGGCTCCGTGACTGCCAGATATCGCGTTTCAACTTTTTGTTTCCCAGCGCTCTTAAAGTCGTGGAGCCTTTTGTTTCCTCTTAAACATGCGTCCATCGAGTCGACGGTTTCATGCCGAGCCGATCTGAGCGGCGTCGTTCTCACCTGGCCGGATGACGCCCGGCAATGGACTAAAAACCAAAACATACGTGATCCGACCGGTCCTTTTGAAAAAAACACGGAGCCTTCCGTGTGGCACCGTCTGCCCACCGAACACCCTCCACCTGCGCCCCCACCCCGCCGTTCCCAAACCAAACTGTAAACATGTTTAAGTGGCTCAGAGTGGAGCACCACAAGAGGTGAATTTTTAATGGCAGAACAGAAGCAAATCCTCATAGTGATTCATGTTTGTGGGGCAACAAAGGGGTTCTGGAAGAGGAGCTTCAGCATAGAGAGAGCGAGGGAGAGAGAGAGAGAAAAAAGTCAAAATCCTGCCAGCATATTACAGTAAATGACACTGCATGTGATGAAAAAAAATTGTAGACTTGTTATATAACTTCTGGTAAGGTTTGTACTTGAGCTCCAGCCTCTTTTTAAAAGAGTAATCATGTTTTGCCAGGCTGGGCTAATGGAGAGAGGGGTAAGTGTTGCCTGAGCACCACAGAACCATAAAGTCTGCAGTTTTTACTTTTTTTTCTTTACTTTGACAAATTGAATCATTTTTACCAATAGCTCCTCAAGAGAGGGGTAAAAAACTATACATTTTCTAATAAAAATAAATGACATCCTTTAAAAAAAAAAAAAAATGGAATACTAGTGAAAAATCACAACGGTTTTAATGTGTTGATCTTTGTGAATTTGTTCATAATTCTCGCTTGGGAAAGAGATGTGATCTACTTTTGGTTCAATTATAACAGATGCGGTTATCAGAAACTTTTTTTGGTGATCGATTTCACGCTGACACCGAATTCAGACGATTCCTTGACGATTTCTGACAGTTATTAAAAAGGAAGGAAAATACAAGGTTCATACAGTTCTTTTGGCTTCTGCCACTGCCCTGAACGAAATCCGCAAGACTGTACCGCATAATTGAAAACAGTCAGTTCGGGGTGGACTTTACAATGTATGGTAGTTAATTCCTGTGACTGGTAAGTCAATCAGCGTGCTGAGGCAGCACGGTTCATCAGACGGAGCGTACTGTGAATGATCTGTAGAGGTCCAGTAGCGGAGGATACCGACTTCAACCACAGACATGTTTCCATCCAATTGTCAAGCAAATTTTTGAGAGGACTTTTAAAATGTTGCAAAAATGAAAGAAAATGCGAATTAACCGTGTTTCCATCTATTGGTTTGGAGCGAATCAACCAGGCTACGCAGAACACGACCTTGTCAGACGTTGGCGCTGTGCATGGCGATAACAAACAGGAAGTAGAGGTAGCAAGCTAGCATAGAGCACACATCTCAGAACAGTGGAGAGAGACCCTGCTGTCCTGAGCTGGAGCTTTGAACGTGAGTTTTGTGCCTCTGGTAAGGTACAGAGTGACCAGTGTTTCATCCATCCCATCCCAAACAAGAGTGCTTCTCGCCAGCCACTTCAGGCTGGAAGTTTGGACTGGGAAAGTTCCCTACATCAGAACTTATTTTGCAAATGTGTTTCCGTCTTTTGCACATACGGAATTGAACAGGCACTGAGGTATTAATGGAATCAAGTAAAGATCAAGCTAGATTTCTCAATCTGCCATTCCAGCCACTTCGTCACTCTGTGTGACTGCTTTCTGGTGTTGACTCAAAAAGGTTTAATCCTTCCTAACTTGCTCTCTGCCCATGTCCTCCAACCAGATATCAATCAGCACCGTTTGTGAGGGATAGATTATGGAGGCGTCATGGTGTTACTTCCCTTTGCCTGGACCATGACCATGTCAGACTGTACCTCGGGCCAAACCCACCAAACTCACATTGTCTTTGCACTGCCTGACATTGCAAGGACAATATGAGGCATCCGTCATCAAGACAGATTTTTTCCCTTGGACCAGAGGATCTGCACCCAAACTTAAAGGGTGGTAGTTCTTCGCGCCAGCTCTAATCCCGTTCTCCAATCAAACCAATCAGCATCTATCCCAACACAGGCCAAGAGAAAAGTCGATGAAGAGCCAAGTTTGTATTAAGCACACTATCACTCAAGTAATCAAATCAGAGCTTCCACACACACACGCAGAAAAAAAACAGTCAGATTTACTTCAACACTCCATTTAGTCATAGTAAGACTCAGCTGAGGGGGCAGAGACCAACTTGTCTCTTCCTTATGTCATGTCCTGGGAAACTCCACTGTAATCCTCATCCTAAACTGGCACCGGCTTCATGTGGGGAGGGCAAATGGAGGAATTGGAGGTTTCTTCAAGACGAGAGACATCCATACAAACCCAAACCAGATGCAGGGATGTACGGATGGATGAATATAGAGGAGAACCTGACTCATCCTCTCAGTGTCTCCCTACGGATCAGATTCTTTCTTTTTCCATTAGAGATTCCGATGTAGATTTGTTTCCATGAATGTTGTACTTTCGGGGGCACCATTGAACGGGTAATTTCATCTTGATTTGATTGATTAGCAAAATAGCCATGCAAGACGAAAGTAGGACTACTTACGCCGCAGTCTTTATGTACTTAGGAAATCTAATGCAACATGCAGATTACCTCCCAAAGACTCCATTTCACAAATTCTCAGGCAACAACGTCAACTTGAACCCTCTGATACTGACATAGAATATAATTTTTCTATGATTTATTGACCATAAATGATAATGTCACTGAGTACCACATGACCTCAGTTATGTAGTTACCCAAGTTACTCATTTGGGTAACTTACACGTTTGTGGTCATAGAATCAAAAACTGTACAATTCTTCTTATTTTTGCTACAATTGACAGACTTACAAAACCGTGGTTTGTTTTGTACTTTAAGGTAATGAATAATTTTGATCACCTGTTGGTTAGTTGTTCTTAACAGAAAGTAGGAACGTGTAAGCAGACAACTTAATTGCGTCAGTATATTTAAATATTGGTGAGTAGAATGTGTAGCATGGAGTATTTGTAATTTGCATATGTGAATCAATACTTCCTGTAGGAAGAGCTTCCTGTATAAAGCATAGAAGTGAAGATTCCTCCTGAGGTTTGTGGCTCCGTGGGCGTTGAACACCGGAGCTTCCTACCTAGGGGTCAAATTCTGTTTTCTATATTTTGTTTTAAGTTTAGCTTTATTACTTTGTAAGCAATAGGAGTTTATTTTTCCCACAGATTTTTGGTCTTTGCCATTTATTTCACCCCCCAGTTTTTTTTTTGTTGTTTTTTTTAAATCCATCTGCACTATTGGACTTTGCTTGCTGAAAAAAACCAAATCACACCACCAGCTGAAACCTCAAATCCCAGAGTCCTTTCATCGTTTGGCCAAACCCTACAAATAGGTTTCCAGGTCTTTTAGGGTTTTATAGTTCTAATGCTGACCGACGTTATTTGCACCCCAGGCAATAATATCCCAAAAGCCCTAAAAATACTCATTTTCTGATGCAGTCACATGACCTCACACTAATGATGTTCAAAGTTGAACCTTTAGTTTGAGTATTTTTATTCGACATGGGGGAAAAGTGCATGTTAATAAACTAATTCACCAGTACCCTTGTAAAGATCGGTATCGGTAGTCAGCGGTATCAAATTTTGGTACTTTTGTGTGTTATTTTTTTAATAATAAATGTTAATTTTATTTCTCAATATGAAAAAAATAACAAATGTATCAAGACAACATCCAACGCTTTGAAATATAACATCAAATATAACAATGTGAATCATCTCCCATTTGTTTTCCTTCCTCTTTATTCTCCATCTTCACTTTCTCTAAGACTCTCAAGATTATTCTTTTTTCCAGTGAAACGGGGCAGACAGGTCCGCCACTACATCCATCGCGCCCTTCCTCGGCTCGACTAAATCTTTCATCGCCGAGGCACGGGGAGAGGCTGACGGCGTCGCGAGCGTCCGCAAGTAAAAACCCGCATAATTCAAAAAAATGTCCAAGCATTAGCGATCAGGGATGAAATAAAGAGTGAAAAATAACAAGAAACACGACGGCCGTGATGTCACCCGCCATTGGAAACCATTAGTGGTTTCAAGTGTTCCACTGAGCGTTTCTGAGTCGGCGTGAAAGCCCATTGACATCTCGCTGTCACCCCATAAGTAACTCCCCACACACTGGTGAAGGTTCAGCGGTGAACCGGGCGCGGCGGAGGGGGAGTGGGGCGTCGGTCATTCTTTTGACGCGGTCGGCTTCAGCTGCACCCGGAAAAGAAGAACGAAAACCCCTCCGCACAAACGCACTTAACACCCTCCCTTCACTCCATCTTCGCTATCAGCGCCTGGCAGCAGATGTTGTGATGTCGCTCGAAGCGGCCCGTCCTCGTTTCTCCTCGGCGGCGAAGTCCAAGTGTTGAGCTGAGGAAAGGAAGATGTATAGAAACAAACAAAATTACATCTACCTCACTGTGCTTTTGTGAACTACAAAATGTCATTGACACGCGAGGATTGAGAGGGTTTAGTATGCAAATTTTAAATATTTTAAAACTGTTGGAAAAAAGATGAGATCTCTAAAGGTATCTGACTGGAGAGTGAAATAAAACACAACTCAAACGTCTTAAAATGGCAGTATTACGTATTTTCTAAGTACATAGGGACATTTTTATAGCACAATCAAGTAACTGTTACCTTCAGTTGTCAAAAAATGCTGTATATATCAAATATGGTGTTAAATAAATTTTACTTTGTAATTTGCCACCTTGAAATTGGGCCTCTGTCTCTTTAAGAAACTCCTGCTCTTTCTGAAGAGAGAGCAGTGACGTCATGACTTCAGGAAGTCTTGACATCACTGCTCTATTAACCCTTTAACAACGTTTTTACTACTGAGAAGTAGCTAGCATAATGAGCTCTGCAGATCCGTGTTGTTGCTAATTGCTGCTGGCTAGTCTGAAGGATCTGAGTGGGGTAGGGCTGCTCTGTAAGGCGGAAGCTTAGAGACGCATAATCTGTAGCTCTGAGGATGAGCTTCACCTCGGAGGCGGGGCTAGGTCCACCCAGGCGTTTTGCACAGCTGAATGGTTGTCACATCATGTCATAATGACGGTTGTCAAAAAAGCCAATTTTATATGATACTGCCCCTTTAAATAAAAATGAACAAGATTTACATGCAGAGAGCAGAGTGCACACACATTCATCCTTTCATAGACTTTACCATAACCTTCTGAGCTTCAAACTTGACTGTGGCTGTATGGCAGAGTAGTCGTCTTGCAATCGGAAGGTTGTAGGTTCGATTCCAGCTTCCTCCTGCCACATGTCAACGTGCCTCTGGGCAAGGCACTTAACCCCAAATTGCCTACCGGTCTGCGTATCGGTGTATCTATGTGTGTGTGTTTGTGAGTGCGAATGGGTGAATGTGACTCTAGTGTAAAGCGCTTTGAGTGGTCAAAATGACTGGAAAAGCGCTATATAAGTTCAGTCCATTTACCATTTACCAAAAACAGGACACTGGAAAATAATTTTCCAAAGCTGAGCTGTGGTTCCAATTTTAGTCTGACTCATAGCTGATAACTTAATTTTGCTTTTCCTACCAACTCTACCACAACAGGGAGAAACTGAAACTGCATCTAGTTATTCTCCTCTTGCACTGAACCTGCCATATTCCTGTGCAATCCGAACCCAAAACACAACCAGCAACGCAGGAAAAGGCTTTCAAATGTATTTATACAGATTAATAACAGCAATTTTACGCGGTTAGTCTTTGGCCTCTTTCAGGTCACAGGTCTCCCTCTGTTGTTGGAGGAGATCTTTGTCTGTTCAGAGTTTGGCACCAAAAGCTTTCTAACCAACAACCAGCCAAAACTAGGATCGAATGGTTTTCACAAAATCTTAAGGTGGGTTAAACATAAATCTGTCACTCACATTAGGCCCCTTTACAGGGATCCTGCTGCTCTTTTAGACAACCTCAGTGCCTGGAGTCTCTCACACCGCCACCTTTTGAAACCAGGCGAGAGTGAAAGTTTTCTGCAAACACACATCCCCACAGCAGGTGTGACGGACTCTGCAGGTGAAACGGCGCACGTGTGCAGAACCCACGGCTGTAGGGTTTATTCTACCGTTTTTATTTCGGTTAACAAAAATGTTTTTCTTATTTCAGTAGTTTTATCCATCCATCCATTCATTTTCTGTTCACCCTTGTCCCTAGTGAGGTCGGGAGGTGCTGGGGCCGATCTCCAGCTAATGTCCCGGGCGAGAGGCGGGGTCACCCTGGACAGGTCGCCAGTCTGTTGCAGGGCAACACAGAGACAGACATGACAAACAACCATGCACACACACACCGAGGGAGAATTTGGAAAGACCAATTAACCTGACAGTCATGTTTTTGGACTGCGGGAGGAAGCCAGTGAACCCAGAGAGAACCCACGCATGCACAGGGAGAACATGCAAACTCGGTGCAGAAAGACCCCGGGTCGGGAATCGAACCCAGGACCTTCTTGCTGCAAGGCAACAGTGCAACCAACTGCGCCACTGTGCAGTAGTTTTAGTTGACAATATAACAATAGTATCCTTGCTGACAAGGAGTATGTTACATGTGAAGACGGGTGACTGTTTTCTGTAAAGCAGAAGCTAATGAGGTGCAAAGTAAGGATCAAAAGCGCGTGACATGCTAACATCACTTTGCCATCTAGTGGCCCGGCATGACAACAGCAGCTAACTTATGCCACCTAAACGTGGAACTTTCCCCCAGTCAACATCTGAAAATCAGTTTTTGGCTTGTGTAAATGTAGCTCGAGATTTGTATAAATTTGGGAGATTTTGCTTCCACCTCAGAACCACACACCGCTTTCTCTTAACATCTTGAGGGAAAAAATCAAAAAATCAAATGAAGATTGCTGTAGTGTGACAAAATGAGCAACAGTTCAAGGAGGAGTGAAAACTTTTGCAAAACACAAAGCAGCCTGCCAGCTATGCAGCCAACGAGCTGCTTTATAGTAACAGGGGCTGCAAGAAGGAGAGGAAAAGGGAGGTTGTTGGGGTGGAGGACTTGGACAGAGAGGAGTTATGTTTCCATGCCTTCCAGTGATTGTGGACAGTCCAAAATGGGCCCAAAATGCCATGTATGTAAATGTCACAGTTAGGAAGCAGAAGCCAGCACTAAAATACCTATAAACTGTTCTGTTAAAGGCCATAAACTCAGCCTGAAATGGAACAGAGATTTTTATCAGATCATAGCAAACAATGTCCTCCAGGGAGACACTTGGAAAGACACACAAAGCTGGAGATTTGTGATTTCACCTTTATTCAAAGGACTCTTCTCTCTTGTCTTTCTTCATATCAAGTCAACAGATCACATGAGATTACAGCCATCGCTGCCATTTTTTCTTCCAAGACCGAGGGACCCATTTGGCATGCGCCTCGCTGCTCCCCGTCCAAAGTTCAACCCTGCCTTCATGGTCACTGAAGTCTTAAAAGCGGAGATAGCTTTTACCCAAGACGTTGCCAGTTCACTGTGTCTTATAAAATGCAGTGCATGACCATGTGGCAGCGAATGTGAGAGGAACATGAGATTTTACTGCGTGACTCAGCAAATACAATAAGAGCAGATGAGTCATTCGTGAACGTAGTTACTGTTGAGCTTGAATAGCACAGGTCATGCCGAATTCGCGGCGGCGCAATGCGGCGCGCCGAGCAGAGGGGTCTGCAGGGAGCTCGCTTCTGGTTCTGATTATTTTGCAGAGAGTTGTCTTTTCTGCGCGCCCCTTGCCGTTATAAGCTTAGCACATTTTGTGAAATGTGAGCACCGAACACTAACTTAAACATCCAGAGGGCTTGTCAGATGCGAGGCATGGGTGGAGGGAAGGGGGAAAAAATGGGACTTTAGTGGTTTTCATTTGGGGGCTCTGGGGTCATCCAACGTTTCATAGCTTTGGAGAAACGGTGGAAGTTGCCACCCGAACCAAACGGGTTGTGTTGATTGTGTCAAGGTGTTGATGGTGAAGGGTCTTTAATTTGTCTATGCAGTTTCCAAAGATCTTTTGTCAGTAAGGAGGAATATGCAATAAACCATCAGATTTAAAATCAGATTTTGTTCATGTTTTTTTTGTTGTTTTTTTTGCATGTTTTATGCTACGTATCAACTACTAAGTGATGCACCAGGCAACTGTCCTTGCTGGAGTTTAATAGGAGCAGTGCCAATAAGCTGTCACAGCATCAAAAGTGATTCAAACCCTTCGAATTGAGTCACATTTTGTCCCGGAAAAGCAGCCACACAGTGTTAGCTTTCTGTTAGTCCATGGCGTCTGGGATCAGTTTTTGACCCCATTTAGGCGCCACAGTTTTTTATTGCCTAATTCTTTTTGTAGCTCTCGGTTACATTATTAGGCTTTCTTTCCAATCAAAAAATTACAATGGCAAAAGGAAGGAATCTTTGAAGAAGCCTTGGATCCCAAGTTAAATACTGAGGCTTACCATTTGGGTAACTGGGGACTGGATTCCAACTGAAGGTCAGCATGAGCTGCAAAAACGGAATCTTAAAAGAGTCAGATTTCCTAAGAAGAGGCATAGGGTGCCATTCACACCAGCCAGGTTTAGTCAGCTTTAATTGAATTCCAGTTTGTTTGCCTAGAAGGTTTTTTGGGGGGCGAGGAGTGAATGCAAAATGAAAGTCTGAAGTGGACCAAAACAACAAACTCTGGTCCACCTAAAAACCGATAGATAGATAGATAGATAGATAGATAGATAGATAGATAGATAGATAGATAGATAGATAGATAGATAGATAGATAGATTTTATTAGTCTCTCACAGGAGAAATTCAACTTGGAAGCAGGGGCAAAACTGCAATACAACAATAAAAAAAAACCTCCAAAGGGGCAGTGAACATAAATAAATACATAAGAGCATAAAAAACCTAAAAGCAAAGTGTCAGATCGGCAGTAAATCATAACTAAGGGGATTCTGGGCAAAATACAACCAAAACAAATGTGCAAGTCTTGTCTTGTAGTCCTGCACTGTAGTCAGTGCAGGAGAAGGCTATCACTGGACTTTCTATGCAAACAAACTAGAGTTCATTTATAGTGGACCAAATGCGGGGAGCTTATCCCGTCAGACCGTCAGTTCCCAAAACCACACACACACGCGCACACCCCCACACACACACACACACACACACACATCTCTTACATCTCTTAAAAATGTAAGAGGCATAGGGTGCCATTCACACCAGCCAGGTTTAGTCAGCTTTAATTGAAGCTGACTAAACTTCCCACGTCTCTTAAAAACGTGGGAAGCTTAATGCCACATTTGTTCATTAATATGTTTAGTAAAACGCTATTATTTCATTTGGACCTCCGTATAGTAGGACAGACACCATCACCGCAAATAGATGCTCTAAATTTAAGCCAAACTAGCTTCTTAGGGAGCAGAAAGCAGGGATTGTTTGAACTTGGGAAACCTCAACAAGATGTCTTCTAAGCCTGAAGCTTTCTGGGATAACCGAGAAGAAGAAACCTCCCCATGACGTAAAGCTGCCAGGAGTTTACTGCTCTGTCTATTTACTCTGCACACCATTCTGCGGGGGAATCATCTGGATGCAATACAGTCATCAAAAACACGAGCCGGGTTTGTCGTATAAACACGACTTGAGCGAGTGCATTCCAGAGAGCTCCACATAATAATTACTCGAAGAGAAACCATAAAAAACAGAGAAAAATTTAATAAAAAGTTATAATTAGAAACACAAGAAATCACTCGGAATGACAGAAAGACAGCAGGGAAGCAGCCAAGGTTCTAAGAATTAAGTTTATACATATAAAAAAAATAACGTTACATAAATTTGCTCTTTTTTTTTTTTTTGGTGACTTAAACTAATAGTTTTTTTTTGTTTTTAGCTCATTCTAGCAATTAAAGTATGTAAACTGCCTGTTCTACCTGGGTTTACCATTTGAAATGACGTTTTCTATATTCACATCCGTTGTCCTTGAAGATACCGTCATCTTTTCGAGAACCAACAGATGCAACATTGTTTAATACAAAATGCAAAACAGAATGTAAACTGGAAGAAATGATCACGAATGAATGCTTTTTTTTGTCTTTTCTTTCCCCTTAGGAGAGGAAGATATTAATAAAAAATAAACTCACATGTGCGAGTAGATAGAGGCAGAGTTACTCAGGCCAGCTATCGTTAACCCAGTTGGAAAACATTCCCGGTTTGGAGTTTTCAACAGAAGTGACTCCATTGTATTGATGTTAATAAATCAAACCGGAGGGTGAATTCTTGACACTATTTAGCAGAAAATGTGGAGTTTTGTTTGTTATTTCTACTAATAATGCACAATTACACATCGGCTAAAGCTGAGAAGAAATATCACTGAACCAAATACCAATAGAATCAAGATTTATAATCAGAAGAAATAACTATTGCCCAACATAGGAAGAAAACACAAGGACAACATGGATTATACAAGAAATTAATACAAAAACTAGAAATTAATACAAGTTTAAAGTGGGGCATGAATAATTAAATTAATAAGCTGATTAAAAATCTAACATTTAATATTGTTTCACACACCGAGTAGCATAAAGGAAATGGTTTTGTGGTCTAAATTCATGGAAAGGTGCAACAGTAATAAATTATAAAAGGATTCCCAACATGTTCTAGGAGAAAGGAGAGAAGAAGAAGAAAAGAGCTACAGTCAGGATTACATCCTGGTGTTCAAGCTCTAATCCTGTTATTTCACAGCGTTTACTCTGTGAAATTGTAATATAATCCCCTCAGAGTCAGAGGAACTTCACATAATTCACAATTATTTAATAAACAGCGTTGGAGACGTCTCCTCAAAAGGCTCAAACCACAAACACAAAGGGCAGCACTTTGTCATTTCTGAATAATCTGTTAGGTATTTAAACCAGTTTTAGACCCTAAAACATTACTTTTGAATTAAGAATTTTATTCCTCTTTAACAAATCCTATTTAACTCGATCCCAACGACAAATTAAAATGTTGCCATAACTCACATCATCGAAGTATCTTTAAAGGGTCAGTGGCTGTGTTTGTCTATATTCTGCTAATGTTGGAAAAAACACAATTTCGCAATCGCGGTGTCTCCAAAAAATAAGAAACGCAATAAAAATCACACATGAATATGTTTGTTCACAAGGTAAGTCCTTAAAAAACATGGTACGCCATGATCCTCATACCACTTCCTGTTTTCTTCTTCGTGGTTTCTGCCAGTGGCAACATCCGGTTGTTGACCATGTGACTTTTGTGACGTGAGAAAAGTGTTTCCACTGCAGTTTTGCAAAATAAATCATTTTTGAAACAGCAAAAAAAAACCAAAAAAAAAACCCTCATCCTACTGCCAAAACTCTGTAGCAAAAAACAGAGTTTATTCCGAAGTCGCCTTGTTTCTATTAAGTGAATGTGGAGGGATCTGCAGTAGCAGTCTGTATTGCAACAAATCTCAAGCAGCCTCTGACTGAAAACTGTTGCGATGCTGCTTTAGCCACACCTCTTGAAATCTGTTTGGTCGCATCATCAGAAAGTTACAGAAAACGTTCTGTAACATATAACATATTTATCATGTTGAAAACATTTTTTACCTCAGCACTCTTCTTCCACAAAATTCCATCCAGACGTTTTATAAGAAAGACATTTCTACCAGGGCTGGCTTCATTCATACCCTGGTTTTGCTCTGGGAAAGTACAGAAAACACAAAAAAAGTCAGGGATGGAAAAATTACCGTATTTCCTTGAAATAGTTTCTATAGCTAAACTGTGCATTAAAAAAAACAACAAAAAAACAGCAGGCACATCTCCACAATCGTTGTTAATATGGTGTTACTTGTCAGGTAAAAGAGCAGAGCAGATGGTAGTCATTATCTCTATGGGACACTGAAATTTGAGATATATTTTTTCTCATTTCATCAGTCCAAAGGCAGCCTGGTTGTGAAGGAGTCGTTTTTCCACGGTTATAATGCATCTGTTGAGCAAACAGAAAGAATTCAAGACTCTTCCCTCAGGAAGGGCGGAATTGAAAAGTTCTGGTTCTTGACAATAATCCCTCCTGCAATGCTAATCTGTCAGCTGCTGTCGGAGAATGTTGGATCCTGATTGATGAAGCACTGATTAAGTTGCTCCCTCCAAGAATTTCAGTCGTCGGATTAATCATGGTGCTGATATTTTTGCTACAATTGGCTGCACAGTAGCACGGTGGGTAGCGCTGTTGTCTTGCAGGAAGAAGGTTCTGGGCTTGAGTCCATTTTGAATGAAGTTTTGCATTTTCTCTTTGTTCATACATGGCTTCTCCCCAGATACTGTGGCGTCCTGTAGCCTAAAGACATGGCTGTGCGGTTAGTGGGCTCTAAATGAACTGTGTGGATAGTTGGTCGGTTGTTGGATAATGGTAGTTGAAACACTGTATGATGTTATTCCCTCATCGGAAACACACCTGGAGTGTTACCTTGATTCTTTCATGAATTTTTAAGAACTCCTTGAATCACTCGTGGGAACCATCCAGCCCCGAGTGGACCTAGCTCCGCCTTCGAGGACGAACCTCCTCCTTGTAGCTGCAGTTTGCAAGTTTCCGAGTTTCCACCTCACTGAGCGGCCCTCTTCCCTGCAACTGCCTCCTTCAGACTAGCCTGCAGCAATTAGCAAACAGGTCATTATATGAGTACGTTTCGAACGCAATGCTGGTAAAAACGTTGTTAAAGGGTTAAAGGAGGAGCCATGTCGTCATGACTTCCTGAAGGTGGAGTTTCAGAAAGAGCAAGTGTTTCTTAAAGAGACAGAGACAATGACTCAATGCAATCTGTCGGTTTTCCTTAGATAGAAACTTTTCGATCTACTTTGAATAATTAGTGAATTGATAACTGGAATCAATTGGAATGTTTGTACGATTGAATTGAAATGATTGTTTTGTAAAGTGCCTTGGGACATTTGTTGTGAATTAGCGCAGTATAAATAAACCAAACTGAATTGAAAACTGAATTTGAGGCCCAATTTTCAAGGCGTTAATTTGGGAAATAAATTTTCTTTTAAGTCATATTTTATACATTTGGCATTTTTATAACAGCTGAAGTCAACATAGTTACTTTATTTTGCTATAATAAACATACAATCCTGCATCTTTAAATGATCTTGTCTAGGGCTTCTCAGAGTGTGAAGTGTGCCTCCTCTAGGGGGCGCCAGAGGTCAAAAAATGTTTTTCCCCTCACAACGTGAGGGGAAAAAAACAAAATCATGGATATTTAACCTTCACCAAGAGACAAAATGGATAGTATGAACTAAAGCTATGATGAGTTAAGCTAGGTTTATAGCTGACACATTGAACTTGATGCTAGCCCAATGTCATGCACCTCTGACTTCTTGTAACTCGTCGCATCACCTTTCACTCAAACTGGCCGATTTAGCAGGTTCATCTGCACCGACATTTATTCAATCGCTCTGCATGGGCTCAGCTTCGGAGAATGCGTCAAGCATAAAAGCCATGCCATAAAGCCACACTGCTAGCTCAGCTCGAATCCCTAAAAAGCACTACTATAACTCAGCCGTTAGGAGTCTAGGCCAAACAAAAATTTTTATTTTTATTTTTTTAAAAAGAAGGCAGCATAACCATGATGATTTAAAGTTTGGGTTTTAATGAAGTAGGTCTGAAGATGCTCCATTGCCAGGGGTTGTCTGCCAAGCCCTGGGAGGTTTTTTTTTTTTTTTTTTCTTTAAGGCTAAATAAACTGCGGTCACAATTAGAAGAGAGAACAAATCTCAGCTTTAAAAGTTTAAATTGGTTCCTCCGTATGATTAGTGCATTTCAAAGTCCTTTGCCTTGTCCCTCGTTTCACCTTCCCCTTGAGTTAACTGCTCGGCCGAGGTTGTGTCAGCTTTGTCCAGTGGTGTGAAAAAGTCCTGCATGCTGTATTACTGTGGTATTGGCCCTAATTATGTTAACTGCAAGGCAGCTTTCACTGACCGCACCACCAAGGGTTTACAGGGCTCTCATTATGCACTTAGATTGTACTGTAAACCAAGAAAAACATGGAGCCAGAACCTCCTGCTCCAAAACCACACTGTTTCCTAACGTAGCTGAAGTCAGGCTGTTTCCTTTCTTTTGTTGTTTGCTGGGATCTCTAAACAAATCAGACGAGAACCGGTTGAAGTCAGCGTCGGGTCTGGTGGCCCTCGTTTTTGTTCCTGACCAACGACAACACGGTAAATTACAGGCTTTTCTTAGGCAGAGCCTTCTTGTACCTTTTAAATGACGAAAGGGTCTAAAAATGTTCTTTGTCACTTCACGTGGTCCATTTTCCCAAAGTTTAAAGCCGCGAACATGAACAGATAGCGACGCCAGAACTCAGACTGAGAATGAGAATGCCCCAACATACAAAGGATAGAAAACGTCTAGTCACAACTGACAGGTAATTTGGATTTCTTCATTTGATGCTTGAGTTCCCGTCCCCCATTTCTCATGCCACCCTGGGACATTGCCCATATCATTGATTTCAAAAGAAAGTGCTGGTGATACCAGTGGTATAAATCTGCTTATTTGCACATCTGACAATTTGTATCTTAATAAACTCAGTATTGTGTAATAAAACATCATTTAATGAACATTACTTTTCAGTGTTTAAGGGTACATTCACACCAGACGTGCTTAATACGTACCAGTCAAATTCTATAGTTTGTTTGCCTAGAAAGTCTGGGTTCATTTGGGTGAATAAACAATCAAACTTTGAAACGAAATTGTACTTGCCTACAGTTCAGTTCTAGGTCTCGGTTCAGTCGGAGTGAACGCCGGTGCGTTTCAAATGCACATTGGAACGTCACTACGGTGCAGTAGTTCAACCCCATATAAACTAGCGAGTGTAGTGCTAGCAGGAGAAATGGCTCGTGGTCCTTTGCCAAAAACAAGAGAGAAATCATACAACCACCAGAATCTGATGCCACTCCAGTTCTGTTCACATTTCATGAAGAAAACCTCCATTGAGTACAGCTAAAAACAGTCCGGTTACCATGAGAAAAGATGGCTCTGGCTCATTTAGAATAGTTTTAGAACAGCGAAGACACCAGCTACTTTATTTTGGATGGCTATGAAATGTAGCCATCCATTCATCCGTCCGTTATACAACAGGCTTATCCGCGTGCCGATGCCTCTCTCCTGCGGTCAACGGGCGTGAGGCGGGGTACATCCTGGACAGGTCGCTAGTCCATTGCAATGAAATGTAACCATCTTATTCTTTTTTTGAACTTTTCCCTTCAGGTCTCACCACAGCGAATCATCTGTTTTATAGCTTTCTATTAATATTTGTATTTGAACCTGGAATGGTCAGAGATTCTCAAATTACCTATTGTAAAAATACCAAGGTTGGATATTAACACAAAGTTTTAAAACATAGTATGCCATATTGCTTTTATTTGAAACAGCGAGGCTAACAGTTTGCAGTTCAATAAGAGCGATGAAGAAGCAGCTTTGTTTTAGCCAGCTGACAGGCCGTGCTGACTGTAATTTGTAGGAACAGTATGAGGAAGGGCTTTGTGGTTTTGAAACCATAACTTTAGGAAATCTTGGTACACCTTGATCTTGGTAAACGACCCATTCCTGGTTATATTTAGTTTGAAACACTTTACCGCTTACGTTGACCTTTAGGATCGTTGTAAACACGTTTGGGGCTTGAGGAGGTTTGCCAATGTAATATTACTTCCTTAAGGTTTTACAACTTAAACCATGTCAACTTTATTTTGCGTTAGGACACTTTTCCTAGGCTTTCCAGCTTCACATTACAATTAATGGTTGCCTACACACTTCATACCAGTTCGGAAGAAATTGGTAAATGAACGCTTTTGTTCTTTTTGTAAGTAGAAAAAACAAAAAACACAACGCAGAATACAACGCGAGAATAGTGCCAGCAGTTATTGGGTTCCAGTGACATGTCAGGGCCTCTGGAAGTTTACACAGTTATAGTTGAACTGTATACGTTGGTGTGCCTCACAACATACAGTAGTTTACGTGGATCCTAGCTAGTTAAGCACCACTGATAAAGCATAAATAAAAACTTTTAAAATGGCAATAAAAAAGCAACACCCTGGCAGAGGCCCCATCTGGACTGATCAGAGCCAAAACTGTGCATTAGTCGAATTAGAGGCTATTTGAGAGCAGCTCAACCCAAAGCCAAGAGCGTTGGGTATGCTCCTAAAGATTATAGCCCGGCCTGCAGTCCTGTTTCCAGCGCATTTCTGCTAAAGATCAGAGTCCTCTGGCTAAATAGCTCTGCAGTAAGTGCCATGAAGGAAGACTCGCATTCAGCCAAGTCCACTGGTCCACTGGCAGCAGAGAGGCTGGCAGAAGAAATTCCCAGTTCCACAGTTTAAACAGCCAACAGTAGATGATTGGCCTGGCAAAACACACTCACTGTGCCTAGCAAAACAGATGGCAGTACTTATGTTCTTAACCCTTACTCAGGCCTTGCATTATAAAATATACAAAATATGCAGCAGCAAATAATAACTGATGGCTCTCACTACTGTCCCGTTTCACAATGAATTTTCCGAAAGGTTTCAGTAAATCACGTTGAGCTGCCGGATAAAAGGCGCCTCATTAAAACAGGTGCTTAAAAACTCAGATATAACAGAATAAATGAGGCAAGGAGAATTTAGGCTATTGCCGAAAAAATGTTTAAAAAGTCAGATGATTCATAAATTTATTTAGATTAGGGTAAGTTTTTCTAGGGATTTTATGGAATCAAGATTATTTGATTAGTTAATGTGGAATGCAGATTTTCTAAATGTATGTGGTTTTGTACCGATTTCGAAAGGAAATCCGTTGGAATTTACAAATGGTTTTAAAAGGATAGATTACACATGTTTTTATTAAACATAGATATTTTTCGGATCCTTTGTGAGACTCAAAAGAGGGGGTCACCTGCACTGTGCAAAGTTGGCTGGGAGTGGAAAACCAAGTAGCCAGCTGGCTGTCTTGATAGCTTGACGGGAGTCTCTCTGTTTCCTGAATGGGGACAATAACTGGAACCAGAAGGTTTTCTGAACTGGGAAAAGATTGGAGCCTGATGGGCATTAGAGCTGAACAAATAAACATTGAAACAGTGACTCTGAACATTCATATTTTTTTAATTTGAATCATATATATTTGTTTGTTTTTCTGGAACAAACTTCCAGAAAACTGTAAAACAGCTGAAACACTGAGTTCCTTTAAATCACAACTAAAAACCCACCTGTTTAGAGTTGGATTTGAAACTTAATCAATTAAAAATTTCATGATGGAACTTGACTTAATGTCTTCTTTAAAAAGTGGCGAGTGACTGAGG
>CAEGAD010002551.1:0-35837 GCA_903067055.1 Poeciliopsis paucimaculata | reverse complement strand
CTGAACTACCAGATGGATTAGAATATCCA
This sequence comes from Poeciliopsis paucimaculata, assembly GCA_903067055.1. Taxonomy (NCBI): domain Eukaryota; kingdom Metazoa; phylum Chordata; class Actinopteri; order Cyprinodontiformes; family Poeciliidae; genus Poeciliopsis; species Poeciliopsis paucimaculata. The sequence goes on along the minus strand of CAEGAD010002551.1, from coordinate 35,808 downwards.
GGCTGGTACCCAGTACCTGAGTGTTCCTGTCTTGTACATTGTCAGGAAAACTGTACCTACCTTCTTACCAAAATTTCGGTACTGGTCCTTGGCTCTCCTGGTTCCTGATCTCTTGCTCCCTTCTCTCCCGTTCAAACAGTCTTTCCCTTAACCGAGCATTTTCAGACCTTCAGGTCATGTTTTGGTGGTCATCTGTTCATGGTCTCTGTCGACCTGGTCCACGAGATACTCTATTTCCTCCGAAAGACTCTTCTCCTCGTCAGATCGCCTCTTTATTAACTGCTGTGTCATTGTCAAGGCCATCTGAAGCTTCTGGAGTCTTTGGTTTAGAGTTTGTTCGGTCATTTGCAGGGAACGCACTTCAGCTGTCACGTCCTTGCGTTTCAGCTCAGTGTTTCTTTGCTCTGAGCATAAAGTGCATTATTTTGACTTGCAAGCATGTCACATTTCGCTTGCAAGCTCCTTTGACAGAAACTCCTGCCAGGTTTGGAGCACTCGATTGTTCTTCTGAGATCTTCCACCGTCTGCTGGAGTTCTCTGTTTTCATTCTCCAAGTCCTCTCTGGTCGTGTCTGGAGCACTTTCCTCCATCAGTAGGCTATCCAGATCGTTAGGCATACGTTCAAAACAATTATTCCAAGCCATTCTTTAAATCAAATTAACCTGGTTCCAGAGAAACAGCTCGCTTTGCTGATTCTTGTTCCTTTGCCACCCAATGGATGTGTGGAGAAACTGTTTTCTTCTCCATGTTACACTAAACGTCCGTCAGCAGTGTGCTACTGATCTTAGGCAGAATTTTTTTCATCCAATGAAAGAAAATGGATCCAAAACCGTGTTACAACAGGATATCTTTCTAATGTCGCTAGGGCAAAGAAGACGGTAACAGTGTGGCCCAGGTTTGCCACTTCTGTGCTCCAGGACTGTTTTCAGTGCCCAGATCGGCAGGTCTTCAGGGAGACAGCTACTTATGAGGGAGAGGTGGACCTGGAGGATCGCAGGGCTGCGATCTCCTGGTGCTCCTCTTTCTCCTATTCAGACAATCTTTACCTTAGTCGGGCATTTTCAGACTTGGTGCTTCTGTTCTTCAGTCAACCCGAAATGTAGAACAAATGAGTTGCTCTGAGGAATCTGGAAATAAAGGGAGATGAATCACAGTCATCAGTGATGTCACAGAGAATGAGTGACATCACTGGTTCAGAAAGCCACTAGAAGCCTGTTGTGTGTGGGTGTGTATCCTGTATTTGATGCATTGTGGGGACTATTTTCCTGGAACATATTACATTGTGGGGATTCACTGCTCCCAAAGAAGAAATGCTGTTTTTGGGTTTGGGTTAAGGTTTAGGACCAAGGTGTGAATTGAGTTTCAGTTAGAGTTAGGGTGAATGGAAGTCAATGGAAAGTCCCCGCAAAGACAGTGAGACAAACATGTAAGTGTGAGTGAATCCCTGCATTATGCAGCCAGAAATAGTTTGTAAGGAAATTGAACTTGACAATTTTTACATCAGGTAATTGCTCTTTTGGGCATTATATAATTGATTTAACCCAATAACTCTTACACTTGGGATTAGTTTGGCAATTTAAAATTAGGCTTACTGGAAATTTCAAAATAAAAGCCTTGACATTTTTTATTTCAGGTAATTGCTCTTTTGGCCATTATATAACTGACTTAACTGAACCAGGGTTACACATGGAATTAGTGTTGCTATTAAATATGAAGTTTAGTGAACATTTCAAAATAAAACCCTCCATATTCCTGTCAGGTTAGTGTACCGCCATAGGCAGTGCAATAATATTAGCTCGCATTATTTTTTTCTCTCAGGTTGGGGCACTGTCTTGTGCAGCAAGGCAGAGCATTAGCATTAGCCTTTTACCTTAAATAAGATATTAGCTATTTCTCCTACATATTAGCCATGTTTAGTATACTGAATGCAGTTAGTCAATTACAGACAACATGCTAGTGATGCCCCACATTTTACTGACAGTATTCATGCTAACATTAGCATTTTGGCTAATTTTGGCTTATACACTACTTTTAACATACTGAATGGTGCAAGTCCATGTTAGTCAACATGCTTGTGACTCTCCACATGCTATTGATTACATTGTAGCTTTCTTTAGCATTGATGCTAATTTTTAGCATCAGAACGCTGGGTCCAAACCGACGGGCACACTTTGGCAGTCCCCATTTAAATTTCTTCAGGAATTTTCTAGTTGTATTTTCTAAAGTTTCTTTGAAAATACAACTAGAATAGAATCTTTCTATTCTATTATTCTGTCAGTTCTTCCTTGCTTTAATGATGTGCGTTCTCATCTTTCCCATATTGACAAGTAGCATAGAGAAATGTCTGTTATATTACAGTCCACAGAAATAGAAATTTGTGGATTACCGATTAAAAGTTCCCTGATACTTCAATCAACCTAAAATCTCCGTAAGAAGCTTCAGCTGCATTAATTCTATAGGAGCTGCTTGAGCTTCACCCATAATCTGTGATTTTATTTTAAGCAATTATAGATTTATTCTTACTAAAGAAAAGTACTGAAATTGCAAGCTGGATTTTGCAGATTTTATCAGTGTAATTTGATGCTACTTCAACTTAGTATCAACATATTTACCAAGGAGAACTAGTCAATGTGGAGGATACTGTTGATTTGTTTATGTAGAACATTTACTAAACCTGCATAAAACTGTGTTTTAGTTTGGTTAATGTAGATTTGTCTGTCAAAATTCATACAGTATTCAATTTCTGTAATGGATATTTACATTTTAGTGGCTAGGACAAATGTAGTATGTTTAAATTGGATGTACCCCTGAAAAGACAAACAATTCTTCAAACAAGGAGAAGCTGGAATAAAGAGGGGCGGACCACATGTGGCAATATTTCAGGACTTTTTTTTTTTTTTTCTAGTGACTGCTCTGTGCCCCTTCTTAAAATTTCCCATGACCTAATGATGGCCTAGACCTAGATGATAAACAAACACTGTTCCAAACGGTCAACGTCAGTCTAAATGTTAGGTTCGGTCTTTGAAAAAGACAGTAAAGAGAAATACTGAACAAGCAAGCAGAAATGTATTTTGTAAATTTTGTAAATCTATAGTTTCTGCATTCGATTTTCCCCCGTTTTAGACCTGAAGTGATTATAAAGCCTTGATAAATTCAATTAAAAGCAACTTAGGAGCATTTTGACAAATTTATTTTATGAACACTCTCTTTTTATATTGCTTCTCAAAGATTTTTTTATACTTTCTATTGCAAAACTGGAGCTACATGGAGAAATAGTCTCTATAGCAGGGAGTTGGTGGTGGTGGTATTTCTCCCCCACTAACAGGCACTATTGCATCACCCTTTTCTCTGTGTGCACCACCTGCCCCCGACTATCTAAACGAAAGCTGCCGCAGTGTGCTGCAGGCCTCGTTGGCGCAGTAGGCAGCGCGTCAGTCTCATAATCTGAAGGTCGTGAGTTCGAGCCTCACACGGGGCAAGTTCCTTTTGTTGTTTTTTTTTAATGCCTCGGCTGTTTCAGTTGTGACAGCAGTCATTTTTGTTTTGCTGGTGCTGCCTGTCTTTGTGTCTGTTAGAATCAGCTTTGTCTCGTCAGAAAATGTGCTGTGAAATGTCATCACATAGTTTGATCGTAATCCTTCAATTATTTCAGATAATTTACATTGCAAATCCTTAGAAACGTAGTCACATTCTGTATTTCAATGTATATTTGTAAGTAATTAAAATTCTCTTTAAAATCTGGGACTGCTGCAATAACATCTAGATTATAGAGGATAACTGTATCTAATCATTTAAGTTTAAGCAGCAATAAAACCGTTTTACTTTTCCCTAACTTGTAATTTAAGAACAAACTTGTTATGAGCATAAACTACGCTTTAAAAACTAAAACTTGCCTATTGATATAACAAAAGCACACACCCCAGACATGTTGTGAATCTGATAGTCAGTGCTTAAAAAGATTTTTTTTTTCTTGACCGTATTAAGTGTGCAAACATCAGGGGATTAAAAAGTTAAACACAAGGCATTGTGCTATCGACTCTCTGGCCATGCACAGTTTTAATCTTCTTGTTAACATTTAGACAAGTGGACACTCTTAATTAAAGCTCAGTAAAGATCAGAGGGAACTATACTTAGAGGAAAAAAATCTACTGGAAAGAACTTCACCTTTTTACCTAATGTGTCCTCCACAACTCAGGCTTTTGTTTTGACGTTGCTTGTGAGTTCCCAAAGTCGGAGAATGAACAAATTAAAGAGGGGAGGGCATTGGGCATGAAAGGTTGGGAGCAGAAAATCTGAGATAATTAGGAAAATGTCAACTCATGTTTGATAGAGTGACAAAAATCTGTTTACTCTGTAATCAGGTTAAATAACTGCTCCCTCCACTCCCTCCCCTTCTGTTTAGATTTGTGCTACAGTTTCATCTCCCTCTCTGTCTCTCTATTTCTCTCTCTGTCTGTCTCCCTGTTGGTCTTCAACCATTTGAGGGAAAATCAGGTCAGGCTGAGTCATCTGGGTTCATGTGTGTGATTGAAGGAGGCAGAAAAATACAAGATAAATAGATTGACTGAAGGATTTAGTTTTTTCTAAGAAACCTGGCAAATTTAGCTTACGGAAAATATGACGTGTCTTAGATTGGCCCTGGTTTGTGTTTCCTGTAACTGGTTGGAAGTATTCCTAAAAGCAAATAGAGATTTTGAAATTTTTATTCTTTTTTTTTGATAATTAAGAACAATGATTCCACCTCTTGCCCGAAATGTCTCGATTTAAATAGGTAGGGTAGGGACAAGGGTGTAAAGAAAATGGATGGATGGATGGATTAAGAACAATAGAAAAAAGTTTTAATGCTTTTTATACCTACCTGCTTGCTTTTGCAATGTCAAAGAGCTACATTTTTATTTTTAAAATGAATATATATTTTTTTTATTTCCTTTAAAAATAGTTCACTTAAATCACAGTTTGAGATCTCAAAGTCTGAAAGGTTTTTTTGTTGAAAAAAAAAAAGAAAGTGAACATGTTTTTTTTTGCTTTGTTATTAGTACTGGTGTTTATTTTTGTTTTGTTTTGTTTTTTTACGTATTTATTGGTACAGAGATTAAATCTAATACCAGATTTCTGTGTCGTTGTTTTAAATTGAGCTCTATTTCTTTCAAAGTTAAAACATCATTTTCAGGCTGATGTTCCTAAAGGGGTAATCAGTGTATTTTTTCTTTCTGTAGTTCTCCAAAGATGCTCTTGCTGATATGTATTCAGCATACATTGACAATTTTCTCAACGCTAAAGATGCAGTAAGGATTGCAAAGGAGGCCAAACCAGCATTTCACAAGTTTCTGGAGGTGAGTGTTCGACCAACTTTCTGGTGTTTCTTTTACGTGTGTCAGCAGCTGCTCTTGCTTGTAGGAAAATTTGTTCAAACTTTGAATTCTCTGCTTAGGCAATCAAACTTCTCATCTGAAACTACTGTAATGATAATTATTCAGTGCAGGTATGTCAATAAGCAAGATTTTTTTTTTAAACCATGTCTGCTCTGGCACTTCAGTCAAATTTGTGGACAATAGAACCAGTTCGCCATCTTGTGGTGAAGTTGTGAAGTTCACCACAGATCAGTTTTTAGGGAATTTTAAATTTTAATACTTATGTTACCTGCAGTAGGCCACCAATCAGTGTCTTCAGAGAGATGGGCAGAATTCCTAAAAGTACCTCAAGCATGACTCTTTTCTTAAAAGAGGTTTTATTTCCAGAAACAAGCTCAACACTTCATCCAATTATTAGAAACCTTCCAACAATTATTCACATTGTTATAGTTTTTCTGGCCAACCAATATTTCTGCTACTTTCACTATGCTGCATGTAATGCCCTGGGTTGTCCTTCCATATTGTCCCATTAAGAAATGAATTCAAGCTAGCGCTTTGGCCTGGCTCATAGACCACAACCAAAATACAGGAAGCAACAAGCGGGTGTAACTTAGAATTAGATTTATTTTAATTAGATTTGGTTTGCAGGAGAAGATAAAAAGCCAGAGACTTCCAGGAAGTGGTGTGCCTTTTAGTCTTATACTGGCCAGCTGCCTCCAGTTCTAATCAAAACCGATCTACCTGGGGCTCTGAAACACAAACACATTAACCAGGAAGGAAGACATCAGTCCATTTCACCACTTACATGCTCTTTTTTTCTGTGGGTCGATCGTCTCTCTTCCACTAATCCAAAAGCAAAACATGCGTGAGAACAAGGAGAAGCAGGCTCTGGGCGACCTGATGATCAAGCCGGTGCAGAGGATTCCTCGATACGAGCTGCTGGTTAAGGTGACCACTTTGTCTTCGCTACACAGCTAGAAGTGAGACTTCAGCCGCACTCGGGTAACACAAAGAGTGATTCATGTATTTTTTTTTTTTTGTTGTTGTTGTTGTTGCTTGTTCAAGGACTTGTTGAAACACACACCGGAGGATCATCCAGATCATCCGTTTCTGCTGGACGCGCAGAAGAACATCAAACGACTGGCGGAGAAAATCAACAAGGGGCGCCGCTCCGCTGAGGAGGCAGAGAGGGAGGCCAGGGTTATCCAGGAGATCGAGGCTCACATAGAGGGAGTTGAACATGTGAGATGTTTTGGCTTTTACTGTTTATACATCTACCAACCTGAATTAGTTCTGCGTTGATTTAGCCTTTTTTTAATTGCTGTTTTTTTCTTTGACAGATTCTAAATCCACAGAGGAAATTCTTGAGGCAGGAAATAGTCATGGAGGCGGTAAGATTAATGTAGCAAACTCTTTTCTGATACGTTCAATAGTATCAAACAAACACTACAAGAGGAATGTGGTTCAGATCACCTGAGCTGGTCCTGTCTCTCTGTAGAAGACTGTAGGGGGTAAGAAAGACCGATCCCTCTTCCTCTTCAGCGATCTGATCATCTGCACCACTCTCAAGAGGAAGTCTGGCTCGTTGAGGCGCAGCTCCATGAGCCTGTATGCAACAATCATGCACGCCATCACAGCACGTCTCTGAAGCCCACTGCCCCCTGGTGTTCAAAAAATGAATGCAACCTCTATTTCAGATACTCTGCTGCCAGTGTGATAGATACCTCCAGCAAATACAAGTTTTTGTGGAAGCTTCCTTTAGAGGACGTGGAGGTGGTGAAAAGTACGATTTATTTATTTATTTTTTTGTAGTTTTTACTTTTGTGTTATTGCATCAATTCATTGCATGCATGATAAAGAAACATATAACCCAAAGTTTGAATGTCTCTCATGTTTCTCCCAAAGGTTCTTCTCAGACAACCAACAAAGAGAGCGTCCAGAAGATGATCACCCGTTTAGATGAGGATCTCAGCACTTTGGGTCACATCAGCAAACTATCAGAGGCCCTTAGCTTCCCACATCAGGTTCGCGCCACTAGCACATGTAGCTGTGCAGAGTTTGTATGGGGAAGTTTAGAAAAATATAGAATTTGCTATTAGTTATTTCCAGCTCTGGAGGATGAACTAGAGAATTTAAAGACCTCGGTTGTATTTATTTATTAGCTTTTTTTAAAGAAAAAAAAAGGTTGGTTTTTTTGTGTGGTCATAGGGGTACAAACACACAACTGAATAGTTGTAATTATTATTGTAATGCAACTAAGTATAGTAAGCAAATAAGCATAAGATACTTAATAAAATTACATAAATATTAATAGAGCTCTATATTTTCTGGATATAAAATAAGTGATTACTCATAGATTAATCAGTTTTAATTATGCAAAACTCTGACAATCCTAATGCTCTACTAGGTTACTCTAATGCTCTAAATTTTGGGACAAACATGTCAACCTCAACTTATTAGTTATAAGGATGAATGATTTCTTTCCTACTTTACTCAAGTTATAAGTTCTGCAAAACTCCAAAGGCAAATGTAAGACTTTTTTAAGATTCTAAACTCATAACAGTAAAAAAAACAAAAACAAAAAAAACAAGCAAAAAAACATTGCTACTTGTCTGTGTTGTTTATTTGCATTAATTTTTTCATGCAATAATGGTTAAAAAAGAACTGAAAATTGTTTGAAATGCAAGTCTGGAATTTTGAAATTAGAAATTTGTCCAAACCTTGTATGTGTGTTTCCACATTACTAGTTTCCTCAATATTTTGTAGGATATTAGAATCGCCATGCATTCACCCTCTTCTTGCCAGTAACAAATTTGGCCATCTAGATGATCTCCAGCTGCCCTTAAACCTGTATTCTTAATTGTGTGAAGTAGCTAAACTCACACAATGTCTGATTTCTGTAGATTTTTTTAAATTGTAATATTTCTTATACATCTTTTTTTTTTTTTTTAAACTGCATTAATCAATGAGTTTTTGTTTTGCGTTTTCTCTAAACTTCCTCATCTTTTCATTTGCTCCTCTCAGTCTCTAGATGAGGTCATAAAAGATCTGATGTCTTCAGTTCACAAAGAGCTGTCAGAGAAACAGTCTTTGGTCTTCAGCATGACTTTCTTGCCCACAAAACTGGAGTTCACAACAGCCTCCGCTGAGAGCACTTTCGTCTTTGAGTTCAGCTCGCCCGACGCTCGGTCGAGCTTCGAACAGGCCTTTGAGGATGCCAAGAAGAAGTTGGGTCAGTGAGAACATGTGTCGTGATCAAATAAATGCTGTCCTACAAGAAACGGGCTGAAGGGGATGAGATTCTTTTAGTAAACATTTATGTCTACCTGTAGCTGAGAAGCTACATTTCCTTTCAGTTTTGCAAAATCTAAGAAAACTTTACAGTTGAACTCTTGGGTTTCATCATGAATCAGAGCTGCCCAGTTCTACTTATGTTGTTAAAATCTTCCTGATTAGTTTTTGTGTGTGCTTTTAGCCATGAACAAGGACCAGTGGGACCCAGAATTCCTGAAGGCAATCCCTATTATGAAGACCCGCAGTGGGATGCAGGTGTGTTTCTTTTTATGCATACAAAACCAACTATTGCTGTGTGTGTTTGTCCATGTTTGGATGTTGCATATTTTGCTTGTGCCAAATAGTCAAATAATGAGGGGAAAAAAAACATGTTCTAAAAGAAACATGTATTTATGATTTGTTTGTTTTCTAGTTTTCATGTGCCTCGCCCAGCCACAGCTGTCCTGACAGTGGATGTGAGGTTTGGGTGTGTAACAGTGATGGCTATGTAGGCCAGGTGAGAGGACATCGATAAAGATTACCCAATTACTAATATCAAATTCAATTTGCATCCATTTTGAGTGATGTGATGTCTTCGCTCCAGGTTTGTTTGTTGAATATCAAAGACGAGCCCACGGTGGAGGCCTGCATCGCCGTCTGCTCGGCCAGGATCATCTGTATAGCTGCGGTTCCAGGACTCAAAGGAAGGTGGGTGCAATAGCAATAGTTTATTTTTCCTTATTGAGATGTATACATTCAAAAATGTTCTGCTGTCCTTTTATCATCACTGGTGATGATCACTGGTGTAGATATTAATGTTATGTTTCACATTGTTAAAACCAAAGTAAAGTTTGGTGCATAAAATATGGAATTTCTCAGTTCTACTGGACCTATGATTTGCAGTGAGCTGACTTTAAGATTGAGCTTTTAGCAATAAACCCTCTGGGTCTGGAGTGAAATAGTGAAGGATTCAAAATAAAATTTGTGGGATAAAACATGTCAGAAAAGAAAACGCAGAGATGTGTTCTTGAAGACGATACGTGTTTGGTGATTTCGGGAAATCAACTGCACTTTATTTTGCTAAAGGTATAGAGATCCAGCATGCATTTCTAGATAGAGCTGAAACACTTGATGAGTGTAATTGTGAAGCTTTCGCCACGTTGTTCTCTCAGGGATCGTGTGTCAGAACCTGCTCCGACCTCAGGGCCTCCCGCTCATCCACAGCAGCAGCTCAACATCTCCATCTCACCTTCCACCTTGGAGCTAACAGAGCAGCCTACAGGTTAGCTACTGCCACAAAACCCTCAAGTGTCTTGCAGTCTGTTTGAATTGCGTTTGTGTGGGTGGTGGGAATACTTTAAGATTTAAAATCTCCATAAATTTTAGCTTTCATAGTAGATCCCTGTCTGCTAATTTACTGTGTAGGTGAAAAATAAATGCAATTGCTTTGCTAACTTATTGGCCCTTATTTCTTACAACGTGAGCTAAATTTAGTTAACAAAAAGGCTCTGAAATTTAAGAGATTGTTTTCCTGCAACATCAACCAACTTCTACATGATGGTTTTAAGAAATAAGCATCTAAAGTTTGTCATTTGTGGACCATAAGATCAAATCGGATCTTTAATTTCTGATGATGTGATAAAGGAAAATTTTTGTTTCTTTAAAATAACTTCAGTTTTAAAATAAAACAGCCTTCCTTCAGACTCTGGGCTTATCTTCTCCAGGACCAGGGGCGGAGCTTGTCCCCTTTGACAGCGATGACTCAGATGATGAAGATTCACCTAGTCCTTCTTCAACTTTGCAGAGTCAGGCCAGTCACTCCACCATATCGTCAAGCTATGGCAGTGAGTAATTGTCTCAGATTTAGCCAGTTGAACCACCAGACCTACCAGGTCGTCGGACTTTACTCTGTTCATTTTCTGAAGATGACGAGGGTCTGAGCTCCAAGGACATGGCCACGGAGACCACCAGCAGCGAGGAGGAGCAGGAGTTCCCTGTCCCGAGCTCCTATGGTGCTCCTGGGATGCTAGGAGTAGGCGGAGGGAGTCGCGCCCACACAGAGAGTCCTATGGACGGCCGGGCCATGCGCCGGTCCTCCAGGGGGTCATTCACCCGAGCGAGTCTGGAGGATCTGCTGAGTATTGACCCGGAGGCGTATCAGAGCTCTGTGTGGCTGGGCACAGAAGACGGCTGGTAGGAAAATTAACTCTCTTCTTTTCTCGTATTCCCAGCACATCCATCCAGCCATTGTCAATACGTTAATATTCGTGCATTCAGGGCCACATGCAGGCCGGTGCCCAAAGAAAGCGGCTGTTGGATGAAAGGCAGCCAACATCTTGGGCAGGTTTCTTGATTAATTGTAACATTTCTGTTTGTTTCAGCATACACGTGTACCAGTCCTCAGACAACATTCGAAACCGTAAAAACAGCATGAAGATGCAGCACTCGGCCTCCATCCTCTGTGTATTGTAAGTCTGGCTTTTCACTTTCGACTCATCAGTCTTTGAAAGCCTTTATTTTGTTTTCTTTATTTGACCTTTAATTATACAGGTTGTCTCTTTGAGATCCAAGATGCCATTTACAACTCAGAGCTGTTTTAATAAGAAGGAAAAAAATAAAATCCTATTTTACTGTTAGTTCAGAAACAGAGACTATTAAGGTTGAGTCATTTTAAGATTATAACTTTGTTTTTGGTTTTTTTTCCTCTAACATCAGGTACTTTGACAACAAAGTGTTTGTATCATTAGCAAATGGAGAGGTTATCGTCTATCAGAGAGAAGCAGGTGAGCTAACGACTAAAAATATTTTTAAAAAATGCTGAATAGTTTTTTTTATACAGCATTTTTCATTTTGAACTCAATATCCAGGTAGTTTCTGGGATCCTCAGTCTTCCCAGATGTTAGTTCTTGGCACTCCTAGTAGTCCAGTTACCAAAATGGTTCCTGTTGGCGGGAAACTGTGGTGTGGCTCACAAAACAGAGTCCTTATCATCAACTCTACTACACTGGTACAGGAGGTAAGCTTAGCAAAGCTCGAGATAAAGACTGTACAGACATTACACAATGGCAAACGAGAGGAATGGAGATCTTGATCACTTGTTTTTCTCCCTTCTTTCCAGCACTGGTTCCAGGTCGGGACTGACAGCAATCGCTGTGTTACATGCATGGTGGCGTATGGTCAGGGTGTGTGGCTCTCGCTGCAGGGCAGTGCACAGGTCAGGCTGTATCACGCAGAGACCTGGGAGAGCCTGACGGAGGTGGATGTGGCACCGGCTGTGCACAAAATGCTTGCAGGTGAGCATAGACAGTTTCTGAGCTTATATTGAGGGTTTTAGTTGTACACAGTGGCTTTTAAAAAGTATTCATTCCCTTTGAGCTTTTTTTTTTAATGTTTGTTCACAGTACAACCATAAGCTGTGATGCATTTTATTGTATTGTATGTGACTGCCGTAGTAGTGGAGAGGTTTAAGTGAAGAGTGAAGTCATAAAGCAACATCCCATGCTTTGAACATCTCACAGACCACTCATCAAAAAATGGCTTAAAAATCAGTTTGACCCTCTATCGCGTGCTTTTTTTTATTTAACCTTTATTCAGGTGCAGATGCAATCATTAGACAGCACAAAGCTGCCTGCCTCAGGATTACAGCCTTGTTGGCCTGCAAGGATCTGCTGTGGATCGGCACCAGTGCAGGTGAGGACACGGAGTTTGTCTGGTTTAACTGCGCTGTCCTACAGTAGCACGATGCTAATGGAACAATAGCAACAGAAATACAACCTAAATCTGCACAATAGAAAAATCAACATTACTGAAGTCGGATGGAAAAAACCCCCAAAAAAACACACTAATAAGTTTTCTCACATTGTATTGTGGTTTGCAAATTTACGTTGAGATTTTAAATTGTAATTCTGACATTACTGGCCTACAGAATCTAAAGCTGATTTATTGTATAAATTCTAAGTTTGAGTTTTTGTTTAAATTTTCAAATTCAAGGACTGTAGGTGGTAGACCCTGATTTTCAAAGAGCTTTAATATTCTTCAGGAGTGGTCCTTACACTGGCGATCCCAACAGTGAGCACAGGAACTGGTGCCGGGACTCTTAAGTCTCCTCTGGTTCCAATCGGATCGGCTCATGGGCACACAGGGCATGTTCGGTTTCTAACTTCAATTGAGCTACCAGAAGGATTTGACATGAACTTCCCTACAACAACAGTAGACTCCACAGGTACTTTCTTGTTTTGGCAAAAAAAAAAAAAAAAAAAGAAAATCCTTCACATTTACAGTGCTGTGAAAAAGGTATTTTTAAGTTTTTGCTTTTTTTTTGCAATCAACTATTTCAGACGAGCAAATTCTATTATCAAACAAAAATAACCCTAGTTTTTCTGGATCTAGGCAATCAGCCTAAGAGCAGCAGCGTAGACAATGGGAGCCTCCAGAGGCGAGACTCCACACACCGCAGAACCTCCACACACATCCCAGTGAAGACCAATCATCTCGTCATTTCTGGTGGAGATGGCTATGAGGACTTTAGGCTGACCAACAGCAGCGAAACCATTGGTCGAGATGACAGCACCAATCACCTACTGCTCTGGAGAGTTTGAGACAACCAAACACCACATCTGACCAATCTCCCTCCAGCACCTCTAGATGTTGTTTTTTTTTTTTTTTTTTGCTCAATCTATCCGTCTCTATATGCTATGACACAACTCTGAACTCCCTCCTGGATTTCTGAATGAATACATCAAACACTCAGCTTTTGTTGTCTTCCTGGCGGTGTGTGCATTTTTGCTAATTTTTTGTTGAAAGAGATATAAGAAAGTTGAAGTTCCAAAAAATAAACTTGCACAGATGGACTTATTTTCAAACTGAGGACAAATAAAAAACTTACAAGGTGGATCTGGATTCTCCAGGGTGTCAGTGCACAAAATAGGAGGATTGAGTCATGTGATGTGATTAATAAGGCGTTGCATTTTCTTTGAAATTTAGTCTTTTTGAACTTGAAATACTTCAGTCCATCGTTTCATCCGCAGATGAAGATCAGCTGTAACAATGTACATTAAATGTAACATAGCTCAGAGTGGTCGTTTGAAACTCTTATTTTATTTTAGTCATATTTTTTCAGCTGAAATTTAATGCTAGCCTTAATATCAGATGTATCGTCAGATTTTTCTGATTCCAGTCAGGTGGCGATTATTCATTTTCACAATGACTAGTCATAGTTGTGAAACTGCCAATGTCAACTTTCCTCCAGTAGAGGGAGCATTACAATGAAACATTGCACACAGCACACATAATGCACAGCCTTATTAAACAAAAAAAGAACGTATGATTTTTGCAGAAAATCACATTTGGTTGGCTCAGTCAGTTTTACTTTTGCTGTCAGTTTAAGCTTAAATTGTGTCCCACTGGGAAGTGAAATATAAGTGCATTCCTCCTTAACACAATCATGCCAAAGCCTTGCATACATTAAAGATCTTTTTTTTTTTGCCATGAAGTTCTGGCATGTCTGGACAGAGCCTCTCCATTGATGACGCTAAGCTGCGGATGCAGAAATAGTTGTGTACAGTATTTATGCTTTTAATTTTAGCGCCTTCTTTTACCGCACTTAATTTATAGAAGATGTAGCCTTCAATTTTTTTCTGTTGGAAACGATGAATACAGGGGCTCTGACTTGATTATGAGCATGAATTTAAACAAGTAGTTTAGCTCCATTCCCTCATGGTCACAACAGTTCATAGTGCAGGGTTTGGACTAGACCAAAAATGATGTTCTCGCTGTCGGATAAATGTCCCACGGTTTTGCCTTGTATAGTATCAGACAGCAGGTTTTGGACCGCTTGAGCACAGTCACTCTGATGCCTGTATGTGTGCCAAATATGCTTCATAGTGGCATTTCATGTCAGATCCATTTCATGTACGGGGGGTTTTTATCTTACAACAAACCCCATATCCAGAGGGACTTTTACACCTGGTATTTACAAACAAGATAGCTTGTCAGTAGGACAAATGCTTAGTGCCTACGCATTTCTTCAGGAGGCTTAAAGGTTAAGGCCATTACACACGAGTAAAAGTCACCTGTCCTTGATTTCTTGTCCTTGCACACGCTCTCATAGGTGTTAGCTTGACCGCTTAACCCCCGCCTTGGGGGTTAAGCAGTGATTGTCTTTGATCCCTCAGAGCCTTGAAAGCCTCATTGCACTTTATCAGCCATCTGGGCTCTTCACCTCAAGATTCTCACTTCCAAACACATCCACATTAAGCTCTTTCTCCCCGTGAAATAACCAAGAGAATCAGTTTAGCTGCTAACTAGCTCGTGAGCATCTGTTAGCGTAGATGTGGATTAATTTCTTCAAGTGCATTTATTTAGGTAAGATGAATAAAAGAAGATGCTTTTTCTTTCTGTTTTCTGCCCACTTTGTTGGTTTATGAAGTGGGCTAAGCTATGCTTACTACCCACATAGTTGTCTTCAATTTTACTGCTAACTTTTTTTTTTTTTTTTCAGCCCCAGCACAAACGATTAATTTCAAGAAGAATCCATAAAGCATTCCTAAATTGTTGATGTAAGGTAAAGGTTTTTTTTAAAAACGCATGATCAATCAAAACGTTGACTTTTGTGTTTTCTGTATGTAAAATATATACATCTATGCTGGCTATAGGAGGTACAAATACTGTTTTTTTATTTTTCAATGAACTCCACAAACAGGGTGGAGCTTGGTAGCAGAAAAAGCACTCAAAGGTGGTAGCCTATTGCGTTTTCACGTCCTCTGACCAGAACTGTAGTTTTGGCTGATTTTTTTGCATTGTGGTTGTAATAAATACTTTGCGTTGAATGTTTTTAAAAAGTTCAAATGAAAAGAATTCATCAGAAGTAACACCTATTGATAATTCTAGAAGAAGTAGATGGAAATGAGTGAAACGGATCTGCTAAGACTCCTTATGAAACGTTAAATCCTAAATATGAAGGTATGAATATCATTCTGCATATTACTTTGTGCGTGACCAGGAGAAGCAGGGAAATGGTAATAATCTGTATCATCCCAACTTTTCCATAAATCTCACTGACATGTACGTGACTACATGTGAACTAAGTCGTGTTGATGTAAATATTGGTATATATACTGCTTAATTTCTGTAAATAGTGCACTCACGGTCCTCAATTGTTGATATAAGTCGTATGGCATATTTTTATATGTTTCTGTGAAGTTTGTCTCTATGTATTTCCCCCCTTAGTCCTCTGCATGCGCCTTCAGTCATAAAAAAAAAAGTTTGAACTGTCAGAAAGAATAAAACATATTGCCCCTGACAAAAGAGGTATAATAAACAAATTTCTATTTTTGTGATGGCATTGCATTTATGGTAGCTTCAAAATGTCTGCTTTGTTGCTTATTTCAGCAAAGGGGGAAAAAAAGAACATTAGTTTTTGCTCTGCTGACCTTCCGTTTTCATAATTCAATATGAAATTATTGTCATGGCTGCAGTCATGGCTGCAGTCTATCAGTTTCTTCTTGTATGTAGCTGCTCTAGTTTTGTCACTTTGGGTTCCTCTGTAAAATAAATCATTTCACTGGGGCCAGCTTGTGTTTGTTCTCTTAACTTACAGCTTTATCTTAATACTTTATTCTTGGTAAGAAGTGAGAAAACTACTGAGAACAGGATTATGAGTATTTCCCCATACATACATATATACACGTATATATATATATATGTATATATATATATGTATATATATATATACGTATATATGTATATATATGTATATATATATACGTATATATATATATATATATGTATATATATACATATGTATGTATATATATATATGTATATATATATATATATATATATATAAAATTAGAAAATGAATGTGCTAAAAAAACAGCTGCCTGTAAGACGTCTTTAATATATGTTTTATTCCTTTATTCCAATGTTCACATTCATCAAACAGCAACTCAAACCCGGACACAAAGTTACCTCTGTGGCTCATTCCTTCAGTGTTACTGAGCAAAACATTTAAGTCCACTGACCCACATTAAATTGCTTTGTAACATTGCAGTCCAACAGACAGCCATTCCTTCATGAAGACTCACATGCTCACAACGGAGATCTGTTGGATGACTAAGGAGGCTGGAAAAACACCAGCACAAAGCTTCATCTGTCACATCAAAATGAGCAACTGATACTGAAAATTATTCACTGGCAGAATTCTTTCATTGACCCATTTTTATATTTTAGAGTATTTTCAAGCCTGATCTATGTCACATGTTGCACTGCACATATTTCAAACATTTTAAAACTATTGGTACTGTACTATTGGTACAAATTGTCGCAATAACTAAGTTACATATGAGTCTGCAGAAAGGCTCAGTTAATCATTTAGAAATTCTGTGAGGAAATGAGGGAAATTTCAAACGGGAATTTCTCCAAGTTGAAAGAGGCAGAACGGTAGTCAATTCAGCATTTATGGGAAACTCAATCAACACTAAGAGGCCACCTTTTTCTGTGCTTCATCTCAGTAAAAACGTTTCTAATAGACCAAGTTAGTGAATTTACAAGTCATCTCTGCCAAATGTAAGCAATAATAAAAACTTAAATTAGTCTGAAGTGGGTTCAAACATTTTTTTTTAAAGATTTTGAAAGGTGAGCACATCTGTATATCAATAACACAGAGCATCATAAAGTGACTGATGAGATAACTTTGGACTTTGTAAAAGATGGTAGATCAACACCAGCTTGTGAAATGGCTCCCCAAATCATCACTGAAGCAGAATTTTCCTGGACCTCAAATAATTTGGATGGCGTCTCTCCACTTTTGAGGCTCTGCGACCTTGCTTTCTAAATGAAGGTCTGTAATTTCTGACCTATCTGTCAGAACAAGGGGAGCTGCAAGTCTGTGCCCTGGAAACATTTACTCTTGTGACTCTTGAACAGTTATCCCAGATAATTATGCACATTTTTTTTTCCAAGAATATTTTTCCCTTCAACTTAATTTTTTATTATTATTGTTTGGATACAGCCTGGTTCTGTAGGAAATCTCGTTTCTTCTTTAGCTTTCCAAACACACTCCGCTTTATTTATATTTTTGCTTCCTGTACTTAAAACTTTGGCTCCGTTTGAATATTTAGTCGACGTTGAGCTCCTTGCGTCTGTTTGACAACTACAAGCTGTCATTATGCAGCAGATTGTGACCCGCCGCACCTTGCCCGGGAAGCGCACGCACAGTGACGCACCGTGAGCTCACTTGACGTTGAGCCAGCTCAGCGTTTGTGCCCTCTCTTTCTCTTACACACACTCACACACGCACACGCACACCGCAGAGAGACAGAGAAAGGGAGGGAGGAGAGGGGGGATCCTCGCTCATACCGGCTTTGTGGTTTTCATCCCCTATCAGGCGTTTTACCAGCACCTGCCAGCTCAGCTCAGCTCAGCCCCGTGGAGCCGATGATGACAATTATGCTCGTTTTTCACTATTAACTTCAGCTACGTTCATTCACCGAACCGGTAAGTTTGCTTGACGTTCCCTTTAAACACACGAGGAAGCAGCTAAAGGTCTGCTGAAGTAGGTAGTTAAGTTTTCTTCTGGAGGGATGTCGTTCCCCCCAGAGCCTGCGCAACACCGGCATCACCGTTTTTACGCATGATGGTGGTCTGGCTTTTCTTGGGATTACACGGCTGGTCTGGAGTACAGCTTGTAGTAACTGTAACTATAGTTGCACTCCGACTCAGAGGCGGCAAAATAGTTTTTGAGGCCTTGAGGTATTGGGGTTGAAAGAGTGTGTGGCGATCCACGATTGGCCATTTTTGCATTTAACACAACTTAATAAAAGGTGACCCACTAATTACTTGCATATAGACCATGAAGTTATTTGTATTGGTTTACTTTACATTTTACTTGCCTAAAAATTTTACGATTAGACGAATGAAGTGCACTTCATTCTAAACTTGTTCGTTGAGTCATTAAAGAAAAAAAAAATATTTTCATCTGTCTTCTGGTTTATAGGTAGCAACAGTCACATATATTTCTATGGCTGAAATTGCTAAAATCACATATTTTCATAGCACAGGACCTCCAGGTCTGAGTGACACAAAAGGTCGCAGACCTCATCAACCTACTGCAGTGGAAATTTGTTTGGTGACAAAAAGTCTCATTCAAAACTCTAAAATGTTGCCAGCATTCAGGTTAGATGTATTTTTGCTGATCCCCACTCATTTTCCCAACCATCCCAGTCAAAAGACTTTATATTAAGGAGTCATGCAGTGGTTATACAAGTCTCTCTTTTCTCCACATAGGATTTTCTGTCTTGGAAATTCAAGTTTTTCTACAGGCAGGAGTGGGACTTTGAGCAGCTTAAAGGTCCACTTGTACTCCAGGTCAGCCCTGCTTTGACAATAGAGTCACAATGCTTGCTTTGTAATGCAATAACTGTATAATAAAGCCCTCCCCATGAAGTAATCTCCAATGAGAGAGAGAGTATCTTATGATGGAATGATATGGGTAGTCTATGTAATGACCTCACTAGCCATGTGATCCTCCTCCTTCTCACTTTTTAATGAGGTTTGTAGTCCAAACTTTGGCTCAGACTGTACTGTTGGGGTATCGTTGACTTGGGTGCATCTAATCAGTTTAGTGAGGCCAGCTGTAACAAATTAAGAAATTGTTATAAGTATAAAATGCATGTGACGGGGTTCTATTATGACTTGGACAACCACAAATGACTGGCCAAGGACAGAGATCACTTTAGTGAAATTTATTAAGCTTTTCTTCAGGTGAACAAATATGGCAGGTGCAGAATGTATACAAAGGACATCCAAGACAGGTTAAAATCAGACAAACAACAGCAGTAGCTTCAATTTAAGAGTCTATCACCTTCAACATGGCTTCTTCTCAGGAGTCTAGCCACAGACTGATTCCCTGTGGAACAGAGCCCTGCTTTAAAAGCCACAGGCTCCGCCCACAGGATGTCCAACCAAGCAAAAAAAAACAAAACAAAAAAAACCCCAAGAACAACAAAAACTAAGCTATTACTTGAAACTCAAATAAACTCTTAAAGTATACATAATAATAATAATAATAATAATAATAATAATAATAATAATAATAATAATAATAATAAATACATTTGTAATAAAAAATACAATACTCAATTTAATAGAAAAGACTCAGTACGTTCTGATGACATCACTACGTCGTCACGTGACTCCCTCCCGGTACGTCACAGTCCGGAAACAACCCTGCTTGAAAATAGAACCGGGAAAATGTCCGAAGCTGAAAATAACAGGTCGAGATGAATGTTAACCGAAGCAGGAACACCGCGTGTGCTCCCACGATGAACCGCGTCAGTTCAAGCAGCAACAAAAAGTAAGTTAGCGGTTGTATATACGTTTGCGTGTGTGTGTGTGTGTGTGTGTGTGTGCGTGCGTGTGTGTATGTGCGCGGGCGTGCTCGCATGCTGACACGGACTCTAAAATTAAGTCCCTGGCTGCTCTCCATCACAATACAAAACGAAAATGTTTATTTTATTTTATTTTTTTACAATACATTTTTACTCTTGTATTTTCTAATGTATTTTGTCTCATCATTTTTATACTACAGTGGTTTTGGTTGTTGCACTACTGACCCCACTGAGCATGCTCACACTCATTAATCCCCCCCAGATGAGACTGTCATCTTTAGCAGCGGGCATCCATTGTCTGAGTTTAAATTCCGACATGCTGGTTTCAGTGAGGGGCTTTTGACCTCTCTATTTCTCTCACACTTCTGGAGGCACACACACAGTCTGCACACATCCATCAGCAGAGGCCCACGTAGTTTTGGTGATCTACTACACCCAATGTTGGTAGGCTATATGATGTTGAATTGTTTTGGATTGATGAGGGAAAAAAATAAGTAATTTAGCATTTTGAACTTTAAAAAAAATTTTTTTTCAATTTCAGAAAAGAGATTCATCTGGAATTATTTAATTCCATGCTTTTTTTCACAACATTTTTTTGTCTTTAAATATGTTAATTCAGTAATAACTTAGTAAGCAGCAAAATGGGATAATGATATATTAGCTTTCCAATAATATAATCAAGGATTTGTAAGTTTTAACTAAGCCAAAACAGTCTGAGCTCTTCTGCGCAAATCAAGCAGGTCTTTATTAAAAACAAAGCTCTGTGCCACATAATTTAAAGGAATACTGTTGTGCACACAGGATTGGTTTCAGAAAAGGTTTTGTCCACATGAACCCACACAACATGACAAATACATAGGGAGCAAAGCTAAAATCTATGTCGATGACAAACAATAGAGAGGAACATCGCCCTCATTGCTGCAAGTGAGTCCCAAATTCTTCTATCCATTTCTTGCATCATTCTTCCATCAATTGTTAACAAGACATCAAGATACTTGAACTCCACTTGAGGAAAAACCTGGCCTCTGAAGTCAATCGAAGCCGCCTCGTCTTTTTCTGACCTCAGACTTGGATGAGCTGGCTCAGGGACGCACGGATTCATTTCAAGAAGCAGCTTCTTGTTTATTTTAGTGTGTTCAGTCGAGGTGCAACATGAGTTGTAGTTGGAACCATACACTCTTGAGCAGTTTCCTCACTGCTCAAGAGGTATTCTTAGAAAAGTGACAATTAAGGAAGGAAGTGAAAAAATCAAGACAGGAGGATGAAAATTGCACGAGTAATACAAAATTAAAGAAAAGTATCAATATCACATAATAAACAGTACACCCTAAAATATCTCCGCTGTTCCTCTATTTGAGCTTTAAAGAAATTGGTTCAGATCCATAACTGACCATAAAAAGGGTTATTTATTTTATCTCCGATATCCTCTATGCTAACCTTAAATGTTGGAGGTGATCATAAAGTTAGTTGGGCATGTATGCACTGCCGCATCTCTGTCTGAGCACGTGCAAGGGCATGTAGGAGTCAAAGACGTGAACTAAGCTCTAATTAAGCCATCAATCCTGTCATCTGTCTCGGCGTTCTTTGAACCAGTGTGGTTGGGAATTCTGCCCGGCGTCCTTCCATGCCCGTGCCTCAACTGCCTGCCTCGCCAATGTCAGCCGGGGATTTTGTGCCAAAAGAAATTTCCTCTATATTACCAGTCAACAGATCCTGATCCAAGCTTGCTTGGTCAGCATCCATGCATGGTGAAGGGTTGGATAATTACAGGGGGCGACCTGAACAGACGCGGCTATGAGCGTGCAGACAAACTCACCTCCTGATATCCTTACTCACAGCACACATTGAAGGCACACACAGGCTTAATTAGAACGCTGACTAACATTATCTGTTGCACATTTTCTTTCTTTGCATTTTTCTAAAAGAACCACCTTTTTTATTATGCATGGGATATTCTTTTGCAGTAGGTGGGGAAAATAAAAGTCATTCTGTTGAGCGTTTCCGTCTTACTTTGAAAATCAAGCTGTGAAGGGTGAGTCACTTCCAGGATGCGTCTGCTCTTCCGCAGCTGAAGTTTACCCATCCTGAGTTTGTTGTGTTTTGTCATATTTTTACCGCTAGTTTTCTTGGAAAAAAACGCAACAGCAGCTACATACAAAGGAGGCATAACTTTACATTTTCAATAGGATTAATATCTGGCCCATTATAAAAGTTAAATTTTTTTCTAAAATCACATCTGATGTGCTCTTGGAACATCTATTCGTGTCTATCTAGTGGTTGTTTATGTCAAAGAATATGCAGGTAGTAGATCTTATTATTGTTCCAACACCTGCAAAATAGGCACACAGCATAATGCTGCCACCACTATACTCTTTTTAGGTTTGAAAGCCTTACTTTGAGTGCTCCAAATGTACTTCTATTCATTGCATCCACATAGATCAATATTTATTTCACTTAGTAGTCAATTTCTCCAAAAGGCATTTAGCTCATTCACATGGGCCGCCACCATTTTCACACCCAACAATATCAAGTTGTTGGGTTTTGAAACAAGCTTTTATTTCTTGGTTACCACCATTCCAATCCATGGGAGGTCCAACAGAAAGTGCCTGGTTTCTCTGCAACTTCCTCTAGTGGCAGTTTATGTAGAAGTATTTAAATGTGTGTGAATTAGAGAAATTTCACTGTAAATTAATATTTGTGTGCCAAATTTTAAAAAATCATTTTGGTTGTTCTTATTTAATCATTTAAGAGTCCAAATGCACCAAGCAGAACCAATGTGGCATTATTGTTCAAGACCAAATTCAACTACACAAAACAACTTTACATCTCAGAGAAGCTAAACAAATGGCACGTTTTCTGATTAAGGACAAACAATGTCAACAAGGAGTTTTATTTATTATTTTATTATTATTATTATCTCTTTTCAAGATCTGCAGAAGTCACAAAAACCCAAAGTAAAGTCACCAAGTGAAACTTTAGAGTTTTGGGTCAGCAGTTTATGTACAGAAAGAAAATGTGTGTGGTTATTTTTTCTAACAGTAAATAAACCCTGACCTGTTGTATTAGTCTTCCAAACAAAATTTCTGATTTACATGTTGGCAGGACATGACCCCTATTAGAATTATACATTAGTTCTCTTTTCATAGCAGTTTATTTTTCTGAACTGGAATGAACATAATTTGTGTTAATATAGTACCTCTAAAAACCTTTGCAGTATATAATTCAGAGTGAAAGCAGCTCTTGCTTGATCTAATAAACCTCCTTTCTCTTTCTGACCCATTTTCTTTGTCACTCTCTACTGTATCCTATCAGGTCACACATTTATTGAAGGAAAAAAAAAAAATCAAAAGAAGCAGGGGTCTGGTTAAGGACAAGTAGTTCTGGGTATAACCACAATATACCAGTCGGACCTGCTGGCGACCTGTTGCTGGCTTCAAGCTGCCAGAGCAAATCATATAGCACATGCGAATCAAGTTCTTTATGACAAGGCAGAAGTAAGTGGGAGAGCCACTATTTTCGGTGTGTGTGTTTGTCATGTTTTGATGAGCATGCAATCCCTCATATTTAAAGTGCTCCAGATAGGCTGCAAAGTATTGGCAATGTGGCAGAGTGGTGCAGGAAACTGATCCTCTCATTTCTGTTAGCTAAAGTTATTGACTCAAATTCAAAGCAATCCATTTTTAGACCTTTAAAGACATGTTAACGTACATGTGTTTATGGTTGTTTTTTGCTCATTGGGAGCAAATAACAGGGCTGTAAAATTATGTTGTTTCACTTTTTTGTCAATATTATTTAATTCAGATAATGATTCATTTGCTTTTCACAGGCAGTACTTATTAAGGTACTCTGATTAAGGTTTAAATTGTGATGTTTTGCAGTGGTTGGTACCTACAAAATGGTTCAATGGAATACAAAAGAGGCATGCGATAGGATCAGGAAGAAGAGTGTTTTTCTGTGAAATACTTTTCAGGCCTAAGCGGTGACTGGCTCATCAGCTGCTTCAAATTTCCAAACAGTTATCACAGGTTTGGAGTTTTCTCCTGTCACATATCAATGTGCCCCACAGTGTGACTGGAATAACGATGTACAAAGCTAGTCCATTCCACCATTTAAGTTGTCTAAATTGTCCTAGTATTTACACAGAGAAAAGACTAGCAGCTGGAGAACGGTTTGGTAATTATATCCTACTTTCTTTTTGTAGATTGTTCCTATCTTGTCTCATTCTTTCTGTTTCAACCACACATCTGTTTTCACTCTTTGCAAACTTAAACATTTACAGATGGATGACTAATGGAGATGACATGGTAAAAGTCCTGTTTTCCTCACCTGAGGTTAACTTCTTAAAAAGATTTTTCCCATGACTAAAACAATCATTAACTAAATCCTTCATATTTGTTTCACAAACTGAAACAACAAGCTTAAAGGACTATTTTCACACGTTTGTACATGTAGGATTGAGAAAAAAAGATTTTTGTGTGAATATGTCCTAACATGGTAAATAATGTAATTGTAGGCTGCTGAAGTCAACAAAAGCAGAACTCATTTATATCGTCATCATTTACATTGATAATAATAGCTGTGAAAGAAGGTTAAACACCAATTCATAAAACAAGTTGGTTATAAATAGTAGTTAGACTCATATATATATATATATATATATATATATATATATATATGTGTGTGTGTGTGGGCGTGCGCGCGCGCGCGTGGGTGTATTTTAAATAAAATTGTTTTATTATTATTTTACATAATTCTCACACGCTGCAATTTCAGTCGTTATGAAAGATCTTGTTCGAAATTGGCTTCTTTACAGATCACCTTTGGTTTATTTCAATCCCCTTGAAGAGCCATTTGTTTATTTATTTACTTTTTTTGTGACGTTAGCATATTTTTACACCGTTTCAAAATGAAATGTAAATCTGGACATCCACACTGCACAGAACATCATGTACTATAATAGCATGAATGCAATTAACCTAAATTTTAAATAAAACTAAATTTACAAAATTTCATAATTATTGTACATTTCAAGACTGATACACAGCAGTACAAAGGATTTCAGACCTTAAGTTCATTATATTAATGTAGCTCTAAACTTATAACCTCTAATAAAATGAGGATTCTCCTTTGTAATTATGAAAAGTCAGGGATCTTTTTTGGTCTTATTTTGTTTGCATGCCATTGAAATTGGAGCAAACACTCAAGCATATCTGATTCTGAAATATTATCTCTTTTAAGGGTATGTTCTACCCTTACCGTTTCTTCTCTACTCTCTCTGATCAAATCAACTTCTTTTGTTACAGCTGATAATGCAAAGCGACAGACGCCAGCAACAGTAGAGGGGCCTGTTTATCACTTCATACTGGTGCACAGTTGCAATGGAAATCATTACTGATACCACACAGGCCTAGAGGAACAGTGACAGAGAAATGCAAGAACTAATGACACCTGCCCATTTATCAGACTTGCTTCCCATAATGAGACATTGTCTAAACACCAACGTACAAAGTGTTGGCGTAAATCAGCCTTTCTTTTGCCAGTAATGGGCACCTCCATGAAGTCAAACAGAGGGTATGGTTCTCCCAATCACGTCGGTGTCTTACATGTGCATATTATCTTCACGTCCACCAAATGTCTGATGAATGGCAGAGTATAATTACCTTAAACCTTTCTTTTGCCACCTCAGTTCTTTTCCATTGTATTTTCCCACCTTACAGATTAAGCTCATGTTCATGTGCATCACAAGGAGGTGTTCCCCAAGGCTATGACATTGTATGTGATTTGGTGGGTTTATTGGGTAGCCTCTACTTACATCATTCGACTTACTTGCATCATCAATGTGAAGGAAATGTTTCAGTGGACATGAAAGGTAAAATAAAACTCAATATGGTGGCTTAACTTTCTTGTTTTTGCTTTACAGTTATAATAGAAGAATTAGGAAAGCTTTCCTCTTTCTTATTTTAGCTAACTCTGATATCTGTAAATGTTTGTGCATTTCTTTATAAAGGATGGTGCAACCCTTTTTACATGATTTTTACTGTAAATTTGTGTGAAGGCCCATGTGGCATAAGGGTTTGAAACTGACCTACAACCTTCAACCAGTGAGGATTGTAATCATAATGCTAAGATGGTAAGAAGGTGTGAAGTGGGGAGAAACAGGACAAGCAGAGCTTAGTTATATTACTCACTTTGCAGCCATTATGCATAACCCTCTGAAAACAGTGAACACCCTGGACAAGTTCCCAGTCTCTTATAATGCAAATCTCTACAACTTTTCACATCTTAGGTTGTTCATTTTACAAATGCATGTTTACTGTTGAATAGTACAGGATAGTTTTTTTATAAAATAAAAAAAAAGCTTAAAAGTTGTCTTTTTGAGTTTAACTTTTATGTGTTCTCACAAAAACCTGGTATTTTAGCATGTATAAACTTTCAAAATTCACAGATTAAAAAAAAAAAAAGTATTCTACAAATAAAGCTTACTTACTTACAGTCTTTTATTTTCATCAAAACACAATTTGTCAAGTCGGACCTATTCATTGTAATAGTTACGGCATGTTTCAGTAAAATATCCAGATGACAAAGTCCCATAGGGCAAAACTAAGATAAATGCAACTGCTGTTATATAATTGGAAAGTCGGAGAAGTTGTTGTTGGGCCTTTATTTGTAACTAAGCTGTTCATCAATCTCAACAATCTAAGATCTATAATGTGTTTTCACTAGACTGCTTGCCAAGCAGATGATGTTAGATGGCCCCTGAAAAAACAAATAAACTTGGGAGCTCAGACTTGAAAACAAAAAGTAAAATGCCTGGTGTCCAGCTAGAGTCTCCTTGTTTGCTCAACAAAAACAGCTCAGTGCCGATTTTGAAAGCCGACAGGGTGTTAGCCTGACCCATGATCTTCCCCTGACGCTCAGTCACCTCACATTCAAAGGCCAGGAAGTTCCACTCATTCTTGTGTTTCCTCTTTTGTGGTCCCTTCCCTCCTTCACAGCTTCATCCAGGAGGATTTCTCAGCTCAGCTGCGACATGACATCAAGAAGCCAGAAAAAGCTCCCAAACACGTTTTGCTTATCCTTGCCTCCAAAACCACCACAGAAGGGAATAATGTCCCTGTTTTTGTCAACCTCTTGACCATTGCTTCTTTATTAGTGTTATATTTAGCCATCCTGAACAAAACAAAATATTTGACTTGTCATCTGACGTTGTAGCGGCTTGTTATTGGGATGCGTCAAACAGCAGAGTAGAAGGTTTCAGGTAATTACTGTTTTAACAGCATTTAGGAAAATTGCTCTTCCTCCTTGAATGTGTTTTCTGGAATTTGAATTGTGTTTTGCTGTTTTTGTCCTGTCACATAAAATGACGACAGCACTGAGGGTGCTGTATTCCATAGGAATTTTTGTTTTGTTTGCCGAGATATTCTGAGAGGTGCTAATGCCCTTGTTGAATGCCACTTTTCCACTGCCTCCCACTTTGTATCTGTAGCTTTTGTCTGCTCTCTCTTTCTCTTTCCTCTGTGTGTACCCCCCAACCACATATCCATATGTCTGCACCCTCCAAACCGAAGCACATGGCAGACCCTGGTGCAACTGTCATCAAAGGCAGGCTTTGAAAAGAGAAACACTAAATTGCAATTATACAGGACAGACAGCACTGTCAGGCCAGCAAGGACAGAAAAGGCACGTGGAAGACAAGTGAATGAGTTCAAAGATGTCAGTCAATGCTATAAGAATCAGACAAAGACCTCAGTCCTCTTTGATTATGTAAGGTCTGTGCTGAAAGTCACTGCAAGTCTGTTTTAGTCACCCCTGTAGGCACGTTTTACCTGCAACATTAACAATTTATCTTATTTGGAGAGTGTCTTAGGTTTTGTTAGAGACCATTAGGAAACAATTAGCATCACAAACCCCCAGGAAACATGCTTTACTGAGTCTAATACATGGTTAGGGTATAAAACTGTATCAAAATAGAGTATTTATCAAAGGTGCAGCCAAATCACCGATTTGTTATGCTTGCCACAAAAAGAAAGAAGGAAAGAATGTTCATATGCACTATTTTTTGTCTGTGGTTCAAGAACCATAAATACTCACTGTATGTGTATGTTTTTGAAGGTATGCCATAAGTTAATGCAAAGAAAAAGCATATTTCAATCCAAACGGTGATTTAAACCCCAACCAAAGTCAGTCAATTTTGAAGCTAGAGATTTCCTTCATAGACACTGGACCTCAACTACTTGTTCAAACTGGAATTAGACTGGGTTCTCTGAGGCAAATGTTGGAGTCTTGACCACTGTCATAAGTTCAATTATTTAAGAAGTGGCCAGGTGGAAGTAGCTTACTATGTAATAAGTGTATATCCAGAAGGAGACCTTGTATGCTGGCGTTGACAGAAGCACCCATTCCGACTGGTAGAGAAGTAAAATCATAGTTATGTTTTTTTTTTTAATTAATTAATTTATTTTCAGAAAATATTAGATAACATAATTCTTACAAGATTCTAACAGGAAACAATGTTTCATTTGAAGAAAGCAAGAAAAGTAGTTACTCCATATTAATTAATTTACTGACAGATGTAGTATTTCCAACCCAGCTCCCGTTAAGCTCCAAAGACGCTTACTTAAAGTGTGATAATGCTTTACGTATTAAAAATGTTACTTTTGAGAGGCAATTGTTTGGAAAAGTAAAGAACAATGGCTTTATGAAGACCAAGGCATTCAAGGACATGAGTGCACTCACGTGTCTGTGAGTGCAACTGAAGTCCACATGTGACAGTCTTTTTGTAGTGGGTTAGTTGGGAAAACCTCAGGCAAACTGGTTTGTAAAACATCACATTTACTGACACTGGAGGCTTTGATTGCCTCTACTGTTGCAGTGGTTAAATAAACAGTTTTTGGGGCACTTCTGCATATTTTTAAATATAGATACTCTTTACTTGCAAGTGTTTTTTTGTTTTTTTTTACAGAATCCACCTTTTGTCACCTGACTGATTAGCGAGTCCTGTATCCCACCACTGTGCTCAGTCACTGAACTGCAGATGAAGTTCTGCTGCCTCAGTGCTCTGCTGGAGGTCAAACGAGGTTCTTTGGAGAAAGCCAGCATTCCTGTAGCCATGTCCAATTTGTTACTTGACACTTTCCAAAAACAGAGGCATTTAATTGTGGGTCTCATTTTCGTTTTGCTCTCTCTATCATTGCCGTTTTATTGATCCGTTTTTCAAAATTTTTAGCTGTATGTGATGTTGCATGCCTGGAGTTGTGTGTAAGTGGATGCTGATGTCTGTGCGCATGTCTGACTTGTAATTAGCTTTGTGCTCTGGTCTGTATGGCATTTTAACAAATGCTTCTATATTTATTTATATGGACATGCTATCAGACTGATGTTTTAGCAGAGGAACTCCATCCACCTCCTTTGCTTTCCGTCCCTTTGGATTGGGGCTGTTTTTTTTGTTTTTTTTTTAGCTTTGTGGTTTCTTTGTTCCCCCTTTATCTTTTTTTCAGTTCTTGCAATTCTGAAAATTATGTCTCAGAAGCTTTTTATTGGCACAAGGATTTTGTCTCCCAGATTGAACTCATAAACACATTATAATTTTTATTTTGCAGTTTGTGTAAGATACAGCTTGCCGTTGGCAGAATCTGTACCATTCAGATGTTTGAGTGTGTTTGTGTGTATTTCCCCTTTATGAACAAACCACATGGAAATCAATTGTGTAGACGCTACATACATATAATGTGCAACGGTTTTAAACCGCTCTTTTATTTCTTTATTCTCTGGATTTCTACTACTTGCCTCTCTCTGGTTATTTTCAATTTGTGTCTAATTGAAAGGGAAGGAGAGCCTGAACTCACTGGAGGAACTAAATTTCCCTTCTGTCCTGGGAACCGCTTGGGAACTTCCAGGATGAGCTGGAGATTTTCCCATGGGAGAAGGCGGTCCTAAACCTGTTATCCTCTTGAATCCAATCCTGGAGAAGTAGAAGGATATGGATGGATTGAAGTAATAAAACCCCTTTCTTGAAAAAAGTCAAATCCCAAATAGAGATGCCAAGATTAGAGTTTGCTGTCAAATTTCCAATCTCAAGTTTTTGTGAAACTTTGACTTGTCAATATTCATGTACCTCTATGTCCTACAGAGGTATATGAACCTCTAGACCTCTAGAAAACCTGAAGAACTTTTGCAAACTTTTAAACATCGCAAAATAGTGGACTCAAGACTTTTGTCCAATATTGTGTCTTTAAATATAAAGTATATAGATTTACCAGTCTGGCAATTTGATTTCTGTGTTAAAAAACAGAAAGCTCTTGTTGCATAGCAGTGAAAACATGTGTTTTTCTACTTGCTCTATGGTTAAGAGCATCATTAAACAAGTATCACCCACACACATGCACAATGTGCAGGTTGACTGTTTTAGCAGTGACAGACGGGGCATGTCCAGGGAGTGTGTGGGGTGTGTCTGTGGTCAGACTGACCGTATAAGACACAGCTAGGTACTCTAAAGATTTTCATTCAGCTGCACTGACGAGTGTAGATCTCAGTTTTGACTAATCTCTGTAACTTCGTTTCATGCTTCATTTATTTCATTTTATTTCCGGTTGAAAAAGAACTAGTTTGTCTTTTTGAAGTTTTATTTTCAGTGTCTCTCAAAACATTACTTATTCAAGTGTTTGAGTTAGAGAGAAAACGGCAGCGTTTTTAAGTTTAGTATTGATTCAGCATTTTTAGTGAGTGAAGCATCCTTGCTGGGTTGCCTCAGCAACCGTGTAGGTCCACTGCAAGTCTGGGGTGAGTATGCAGCTCAGCTGGATCTTCCTGCTCTCCTTCCTCAGCATTATTTGTTTGTTTCGTTTAAATTTGGCTACTCTGAGCCCACTTTGTCATCTACTGTTTTTTAAGGAAAACTGCACATAGAAAAGTACATACCTAATATTTTTGTATATCTGTTATTTTTGCAGGAACCCTTGATAATTTTTCAAACAATTTGTGCGAAAAAAAAAACAATCTTACAGCAAACACAGACATCAGTTTGCATATTTTTTGAAGTAACAGTTTAACCACAAAGTGCCTTGCTGTTTGGTGGCAGGTTCAAGTCCATCATGATAATGCCAGGGTTTTGCAAATTCACAGCCCTATAATTGTGGCTTTAAATGAGAGATCTGTGCAGAGGAAATTCTCTCTGCAAATCTTCGTGGTCTATCTTGACATTTGGCCCAATTAATGATGTTTTAGTGCAGTAGGGATGACATTTAGCATTCTGGTATTAGCTCAAATATAAGTAATATTATGATATTTGTGCATGCTTATGCACACCCAGTAATAACAAGTAATAATTAACTTGACGATTGCACCTATCATGCAGTTCAGTAGATTAAGAGGGAAAAGTGAAGAAAATGAGCCAGTTGATTAGCTGGGTTTTCATAATCATTATCAATTTATTTATTTTTCTTTACATTTGATTAGATATTTAATTTCATTTTTATTTGAAAGTCAAAAGGTGTGTTTTGGCAACCCCTATAATTGCGTTTTAGTACATGGTATATTTAAAGTGTCATATATGGACGTTTCATCACATTGTAAAAGATTGTGATATTAATCATAAAAGTTGCTGTATGCATATGAAGCTTTAATCATCATTGGTTTGCTCATATGTCCTTTAAACAAATACACATATGGAGAAATCTGAATCTCAAATGTCCATGCCTGAAACTTGGACTCAGAAAACACGGTTTCCAGGGTTAGTTGATGTCATGTGTCAAGAAAGTCAGCATGTGTTAGCAAATGAAGGTGTTGCAGGATGAATCATTGGATGAACTGTGTGTGTGAGCATCTGCAGCCCAAAAATAGCTGCAGAAAATCCCTGGTTCATTCACAGGAGTACACAAAAAGCTCCTGAATCATAGTAAATGTTATTTACAGCTCCAAGAGGTGCTTCTTACTAATCTGTGTCCAGAGTTTCTGGACTTTTGATCAGTGGCAAAAATGACTCAGCTGTTATGAACATGTACTGTACTTGTATGCTGGTTTACTCCAAAGGGATGGTTATATTTAAGGTGTCATGTCATTGTTTTTTGTTTTTGTGTAATATTTGGAGCTTTCAAAATGGTACATTTATGTCCACCTTGTTTGCTCTGCTGTAGATCATATGCACATAGAAGAATACATTGAAGAAGATGAGGAACCACCTTTGCTGCTCAACTCTCGTCCTTCTCGCGGTATAATACATTACTTGCATATGTTTTAATATATGCAAATATGTTTCCACCTCCCCTCACTCTGATTTATGTATCTTCCAGGTGATAGGCTGTGGTGGGACTGCAGTGGTGCAGTGTCGGTGGGGAGAAGGATGTGTGTGTTTGCAATGCCCTGCAGGCCAGCAGCCATCCAAGGTGAGCAAATGAGCCAAAAGAATATGTGAACATTTTTTAAATGGTAAATTAATTTTCTCTTTTCCGTGTTGTTCACTATTCTGCCATTGCTTTTATAATCCAAATAAAATAGAAATGTGATGAAATGTGCTTATGCATGTTTCATCCACTGAATATACAGTAAAAAGTAGTGGTTCATTCACTATAAATAAACAAACAACAAAACACCTACTTTGGAATACATTTTATTCCATCCTTATATTAATGTATTATTATTATTATTACTATTATATTAGAGCCTGTAAAAGTCAAGAAATAAAGGCCAGCATGGAAACTTATTTAATTTTTTGGAGACTTTTATTATATAGTGTCTTTCACAAGTATTAACACCCCTTCATCCTTTAAACAGCTTGTGATCCATTCAACCATTTCCTCCACTTGTGATGTGTGTATGTAGCCTAAAAAATGCTTAGTGACCAGAGAACAGTTTTCCATATCCACTATGAGGTTTTTGACAGATGTTAAACTGGACATCTTAATGCTTTCTTTCAACAATAGGTTTCTTTTTGTACGTCCTTAGTGTAAAATAAGTTGAAGGTTGTGTTTGTAAAATAGGACAAAATGTGAAAAAGCTCAAAGGACACTGCACGTTTAAATAAAATCAAGAGTTGTTGCCTTAAGTAAATGTCAATCACTCCTATTTACTGCCAAAAACTGTATAATACTTTATCGGTAAAATCATGAAGAAAATATAAAACACAAACTTTCTTAGCTAAACTTGACATTGTACAGCACAAGAAAGAGACTCTGTTGTGTCTTTTTTCCGTTTTATCTTCTAGTGTTTGAAGTCTTTTCTTTCTCTCCAGCCTTGTAGGCAGATCCAGAGTTCAGCTGAAGACGTGAAATGTCAGTTCTGCCCACCTGGGAGTTTTTCAGATACAGTCGACTCTGAGCTCTGCCGTCCACACACATCCTGCGAGACCCTGGGCAGAAACGTTTCAGTGTCTGGCACTCTGGCCTCAGACGCTGTCTGTGGCGACTGTCTGCCTGGGTGAGTGCTGCTGCTTCTGTCTCTCTGCTGCTCCACATGTGCCCACAATTTAAACTTGTCTCGCTTTAATTTTGTTCCTTTTTTTGTTTTGTTTTGTTTTCCTCGTCCAGATTTCTCTCTCCTGATGGAGGACAAGTTTCCACTCAAAGCGGTTGCATAAAAAGTAATGTTCTGCACCCCTTCATTTGCTCCCTGGTGTTTATAGGCCTCTATTCCTGATTCATTTTGCTATTCTTGTCTCCGTCCTCCAGTTGAATTGCATGTCAGAAAGGTTCGCACTGTGGGAAAAGGTTCCTCCAATGGGGCAGGAGGACCAGCCAATAGTACGGTGGTTCGAAGCGCCGAGGAGAAGACGGCAGAGTACGCTGTGTTCGCATTGGTGCCTGTCTTCTGCATAATGGGCCTGTTGGGCATCCTGATCTGCAACATCTTGAAGAAAAAGGGATACAACTGCACTGCTGAGAAGCAAGGGAAGGACGAAGAGACTGCTACACCTCAGAAAGAAGGTGAGAGAGACAAAAAGTACAACTTTGACCACCTAATGTCATTCAATCCTGTAGTCACACAATTGGTGCTGTGATGTGCTCTAAAGGCATCAGCGCTCAGAGGAAGTGGGGGCTTTTTTTTAATACCACACAAGAGTCAATTCAAGAGTCAACGGAGAAGAAAAGTTAAGATGGGAAAATCAAACGAGGTAGACAGAAATCAATAAAAGCTATTAAAAGTTTAAAGTGGGAGTAACTAAAAAAAGGATTAAGGGTGTGGGAGAGGGGCTCTAAAACAAATATTGATTGATCACACCCACTCTATGCACTTTGTACTGACTACTTCTCAAAAGAACAGCCACTTTGAAATTGTATTTCTAAACATAATCCTTAGCCTTTGACCCACTTACACGCAAAAAGAGCTTTGCGAGTTGTTGATATTACAATTACAGTGTCGAGGTCACCCACACCACGTAATGTGTTAAATAGCACCCACTTCTCCATTATTCTCCTTTTGGATTTGGTGTACTGTGGTTGTTGGGTTCTTATTTTTGTAAAACACATTGGATTGTATTTTCCACAGGAAGTTGAAAGGACAACTGCTAAAAATTGTATTGAGAGATGGCATAATGAAAAGGTTTGTCTTATGTAAGGAACTAAAAAAGTTTGGACAGTCTCCAAACTGAAACCTGACTGTAATCCAGGATTTATGACAAACAAAAACCATATGAAAAAGGTCATATTTTGTAATTAATTACCTAGGTTGTTTATTAGTTCTATGTGCTGCCAAGGAAGGAAGAGAGGGCCTTTAAAATGTGAGCCTTAACAGATTTAAAGCTGGCTAAGCTGGTTTCTTCTGCTCTCACCTGATGGTGCAAAGCAGAGCCAAAGAAGTATTATGACCTACTAGGAGTGTCAGCTGGGAGCTCAACAGATCCTGTTAAAAGGCTGCTTACGTCTGCACAACAGCTGTTCCTTAGTGACTGACATGGAGGAAGAGCAGGGTCTGCTTTCTAATTAATTCAATTAACAATTATTCCACAATTTGGGGACAAGCATGTAGAAATTATTAAACAGACCCAATGGATAGCTTTTCTTGCTCCCTGCAAACTTTGACAGGGCCTTTCACTAAGTTGAATGTCTGCTCAAAGTGATTAAAACCCAGTTGTATGAGCATAGAGGATGCCATTTAATAGTGGCAAGTGCTTCAGGTATCAGCGATCTCTGGTTTTTGTGTTTGTGTAGCTGTTGCCTCAATATTTAAATTGCTCCTGATGCTGGAAAGGAAACCGAACCTGAACCTCGTTCTCTCTGCAGCTCCCTCATTTCTTCCATCTCCTCTCCCTTTATTATAAGTTTCAGTCGTATCTGGACAAGAACCTGACACCACCAAACCTTCTCTCCTTTCTCAGTCAGATCAATTATTTAATCAGCTCATTTACCTCATTGTTAATGTCCTCTGTTTTGTTCTCGTTGGCCAGAACGTTTTAGTTGCTTTCTGCTCTCAATTCTCAGACTGTTTATATTTACAGTGAAAGAAAAGCTGCTAAGTTGAATAATTTAATATTTGAGGGATACATTGAGAACTGGGAGCAATAACTTGCACATTCATTCTTTCAGGTCTTTTCAAGTCTTGATGCAGCTACCTATGAATACATCATATCCCAAATTATTTGTAAGGGCATTTTAACAGCTGCTCTCTTAATCCAATGAATTTGTCTAACACAAACCTTCCACATTATGCCTTTATCTGTATAAACCCATCTTTACGATGAAAATGCTTCAGTTTTTGTTAAATATCTAATGTTTTCATATCTTGTTATATGGCACTACACCATCTGATGATGTTCGTCAGCAGAGAGATCCTTTCTCTTTCCCATATTGCTTGAAACCTGTGGCCTG
>CAEGAD010002545.1:0-85940 GCA_903067055.1 Poeciliopsis paucimaculata | reverse complement strand
ATCCCCACCCCCCCGCCCCCACCCCTGCAGTGACTTCCTTTGTGCTTCCGCTCCCGACGGTGGCACCCCCCGGGCCGGCGCCCCCCCCCCCCCCACCCACCGGGGGGGGGGGGGGGGGGGGGGATTAAACATGGATCCATGTTTAATCCACATGGATTGTTTGACATTTTCAAAACGACCAAAGGAGCACAGAGAATCAACATCTGCATTTATTTTTCATTAAAATGAAATGGAAAAAAGTTCCAGGACGCGCGGAACCTTTGAAGGGGAAGAATGTGTCGGACGGACGCTCAGGCAAAGATGGCGGACGTACCAGAAAACGCACCAGAACGTGAGAATTAATTTATTATTTTTCATGTATTTCTTCTTTAAAATATAATGACAGGTTCTGGATGTGGTCCTGCTTAAAGTGTTGTTTTAACTTTTGTGTTTTGGAGAATATTTAGAGTTTCAGCGTCTGTCGACTTTGATGTTTTCTCTGAACTACAAACGTCACAGATGTAAAAACTGCGCCAGGAGCCGTGACTCTGTCCCGTATATATTGTTCTTGGAGAAAAAGTCTACTAATTCAGGTTTTTGGTGTATTTGACGGGAACATTTCTCCTCACTTACACTGTGACAAAAGTTAACACCCAGAATACGAGTGGAAAATATTGGGTTTGGGGCTGTTAGTGCGTTTATGTTATTTTTTTTTTACTGTGGAAGGACCATCTGGATTGTGTATTTTGATTGAAATTGGTGATGTAAAACCTAAAAATTTACCACCACTGGTAAATAATGGGTAAAAAGCTTTCTTGTAGCAGTGTCTTGGAAGTGTATAAACAAATGGAGCATTTGGGAAAAGTCCATGCTTTAATTTAAGTATATCTATCGTAATGTCAGAAATACTGTTTCATATATTTTGAGTGAAAATCCTTTTGAAAAACCCATGAATTTTCTATTTTAAACTTGATGAAAGAGTCCGGTTTTTATGTAAAATGTCCTTTCTTGCCGCTCAGCAAGCGTTAAGAAGAGAAACTTTCCAAAAGCATCATGTATGATGCAGTATTCTTAGCAGCGGGCATGCTTTTTCTCATATTAATCCTTTGTTTCCTGTCAAATCCACATGCATTGTTTCTGCTGATGAACTCTGTAGTTCTCATCTGACCAAAACGTAGTTATGGTTTATGTTTCCATACATGCTTATCTACCTAGAATTGCTGATGCTAAGGGGTTCAGAAGTAAACATACTTTACATTCACAGATTTTAGGTTCTAAGCAAACTCTTTTTTCTCTTTAGACTGCCCAGGCACGTCGAGTGAGGAAGCAGGAAAGTCTGCATCATGCCAGGGCTGCCCCAACCAGCAGCTGTGTGCCTCTGGCGCTACCAAGGCCCCAGACCCGGGTAAAGCTTTCCTCATCACAATATATGTATATATGTTCATGTTGCACTAGTACTAAAGCTTCATGTGACTAATCTCAGTCCTTCATCCTCTCCAGCTATTGCAGAAATAGGGGAAAAACTGTCAGTGGTCAAACACAAGATCCTGGTGTTGTCAGGAAAAGGAGGAGTTGGGAAAAGCACCTTCAGCGCTCAGCTGGCCCACGCTCTGGCAAGTGACAGCACCAAGGAGGTAATGATGTGTTGTCAGCATAATGTGGTAAAGACAAAAGTCAGACTTATTAAATTAGGTATTCTCCCACAAGGATGTAAGAGTTACACTGGACAGAGCTGTACACTTTAGAACTGATTTTATTTTGGTCCTATATCTGCTAAAGAAAGTGATGGAATAAGTTTGCACAGTATTTCAAAATTATGCTTTAATAGCAGTATGAGTGTGTGCAATATTAATGTCACAAAGTTTGCAATCTCATTTTGGTTGGCTATTATTTTCTAAAAAGATTGAAATTAGTAGCTTAAGAAGCCACAGGTTACATAGTGTTGGAAGCATAATGAACAAACTTAATGAGAAAAGGGGAGTGATAAAAGTGTGGAATGTATTATAGCAGATGTTGTCCTGTATAAAAACATACTAATAACTATCACAAAAAAGAGAAAAACAACATTTTTGTCATTGCATATTTCTTGCAACCCTAATAAAGACCACTAGAGGTCACTGTAGCGTAGCTTTATGCATTATTTGTAGCTATGGTTTCTAGAAGAAAAGAGGCATGTAAATGTTTAGAAAAATTGAAATGATTGTATAATACTTCTGAGTATTTAAAAGAGTAAGTGTTTGAATAAACTCACACTGTCGTGAAACCACAAAGAAGTTGCAATGGAAATCAAAGACAAAAACCACTTAGAATACTTGTTGCATTTATTATGACTTTTGTTTAATTAAATATAGAAGAAGTCCCCTTATTAGTTATATAAATTACATTCATCCATCTAATTAACAAGCATTTATGTATTTCAGGCTTACAGGTCATATAAGGTGACCTGAAGTTGTTCATAGGACTCATTGCAGTTTAGTTAGTAGTTTGATCTGTGTCAGGTCAGACGTGCTGCAAACAACACAGATTGTCCCAATTAAAAAAGGCAGTTTAGCATATGTTGGCTTATGTCTGATTTATTAATAATATGCATTCTTTAAGTGTTTTTTTTTTTTGCTGCTTTTAGTGCACATCCTCTTTGCTGCAAACTGGGTTCTACGAAACAAATACAGAAGAGAGGAAATAAGATCTCCTTGTTTCTTGTTTAAGTAGTTGAGGAACTGCAGGCACATGTATTCCCACTGCACACAATATCTTTCTTGTTCTATTTATGGGAAACAATTCCATACAGAGCTTCGCCGAAATAGGAAAACTGAAAGCAAAAGCTTTGGAAATATGAACATAGCACCTGGAGACACAGCCTATTTCATAATTACAGTGTTGCCAAAGCCACTGCAAAGCCACACCCTTTTCTTTGGTGTCAAGTTACCAGAAATCACCTGATTTATGTGGAATGTTTATATAAGAGCTGGTGGAAAACAAATGTCAACTGTATGGCATGTGTTCAAAAAATCTGAGTTTTTGTAGCTCCTGGTATCCACAGTCTCATTCTCAGTCTTTCTAATCTGATAAAAAAAAACAAAAAAAAAAACAATGTATTTTCTAAAGAAGTTCCTCACTCTACTTTCAGTTCATTGTCTCAGGCATGCTGAGCAGTAGGTGATGTCCTGAATCATGTAACTCTGACCACTACTACCACCAATCTATACCTTTTGAGTCTGGCTGCTGTACTTTAATGACACTGAAGGTGGAAATGTAAATAATGCATGGTTACAGTGTATTTCAATAGATTTAAATATGAAAATGTTCTGCTCAACAAAAACACAGGTTGACATGCCTTATGAATAAGCTAATAAAAAAAATCATCCAGGAATCTTTATTTATGTAAAAACACCCAAGTGGAGAGTTTTCACTTCAGTCAGTATTTCAGAGTAGAAGTGGGTGTTTGGAGGCTGGTGTTTTAATACAAACTTACGGTTGTATTTAAGGTCTAACATGCTAATTCAGTTTATTTTCTATGGACCATAAACAAAGAAAGGATGTACTTTTTAATACTACAAATAATTAATGAATTATTAGCAGTTTTATTGTCATTTCTCTGTCACAGCATATGTCCCGAGTGTTTTATTTGGTTTTTACAAAACATCAAAAAGGGCACTAGAGTACATTTTGTTAGTTTGCGAATTTCTAGAATGAAAATTGAGCATTTTTTGTAGATAAATATATTAAATAAGAAAAAGCAAAGCTTTTAGTAGTTGATCTGCTAATCAATGATCAAAGCCAGTCAAGTTAAAATTGACTAAATGTGCTCTTTGTTTGATTGATTACTTTAGATGTGTCTCTCTACCATCATACCCAATGCTAACAGTTTAAACATCTCCCCAGTTTTTTGTTTGTGTTTAATTTTGTTCATTTTGTAGACACTTTTATTCAAGGTGTCTTACAAATGAGGATATAACAATGCAGTTAATGTCAAAACTAGTAATAAGTTGCATAGAAGGAAGACCACTGATCAGATCTCTGTTGGAGGTGACAGTACAGAACTTGAATGGAGGAAAGTGGAAAGTAATAGATGGATATGGCAAAGAGAAGAGTTCCCATACTGAGCCTTGGGGGACTCCTGTGGCAGGTGCTGTGCTGCAGAAGCAGATAAACTGGATTTATGAAGCCCTCAGTAGTCATACTGATAATTCAAAACTTTTTACACTTAAGCCATATACAACATGCAGACACTAATGAATGCTGGATTGGCCAGTTACCAAGATCTGCAGGATCTGTTTAGTTAATTATTTAAAATACATTTTATCAAGGAGGAGAAACTGCAAGTTATGCAGGATACACAGTCTTTGGAACTAGGATTGATCATTGCTTTTGTAGAGTTTTTTTTTTTTTTTAACTACAAACACTAAGTCTAAACATATGGTAAGTCTTTTTCTTCACTGCTTGTAGGTTGCATTACTAGATGTGGATATCTGCGGTCCATCCATTCCCAGGATCATGGGCCTAGAAGGAGAACAAGTACGGTTTACTGTGTTTTATTGGAATATGACTCCTGTTTTACTTTCACTTGACTTCTATTAATGACTGGGTGTGTGATTTGTTTTTTGTTTTGCTTTTTTATGTGTGTAGGTTCATCAGAGTGGCTCTGGCTGGTCTCCTGTGGTGAGTCATACCAATCCAGGCTTCAGTTTTATTGCTCTTATGAGTTCATTTCTGTGTTATAAATCACTTACTTTTCTTCTGTGTGCATGTTTGTTGCAGTACGTTGATGACAACTTGGCGGTTATGTCAATCGGCTTCCTTCTCAGCAGCCCTGATGATGCTGTGATCTGGAGAGGGCCAAAGAAAAATGGTGTGCTGAACTCAAATAGATTTGTGAATGCAGTTTTCATCTTTTTTGTTTTGGCTTTTCAGATCTTATGCTCCAATTTGTTTCTTGCTCCAATTCAGGAATGATCAAGCAGTTTTTACGGGACGTTGACTGGGGACAACTGGATTACCTAGTTGTAGATACTCCACCCGGTACCTCTGATGAGCACCTGTCTATAGTTCAGTACCTCAGCTCCACCAATGTGGATGGAGCAGTCATCATCACCACACCACAGGTATGCAAAGACATACCCAAGCACCAGCATATTGCTAGAGTTATATAGTTCCTTTAAAAAGTATATACAGGTCCTTCTCAAAAAATTAGCATATTTTTTGAGAAGGACCTGTTTTTGAGAAAGTTCATTATTTTCCATAATGTAATGATAAAAATTTAACATTCATATATTTTAGATTCATTGCACACTAACTGAAATATTTCAGGTCTTTTATTGTCTTAATACGGATAATTTTGGCATACAGCTCATAAAAACCCAAAATTCCTATCTCACAAAATTAGCATATCATGAAAAGGGTCTCTAAACGAGCTATGAATAACTAATCATCTGAATCAATAAATTAACTCTAAACACCTGCAAAAGATTCCTGAGGCCTTTAAAACTCCCAGCCTGGTTCATCACTCAAAACCCCAATCATGGGTAAGACTGCCGACCTGTCTGCTGTCCAGAAGGCCATCATTGACACCCTCAAGCAAGAGGGTAAGACACAGAAAGAAATTTCTGAACAAATAGGCTTTTCCCTGCTGGTGTTGGTCCACTGTGTTTTATCAAGGGCAGGGTCAATGCAGCTAGCTATCAGGAGATTTTGGAACACTTCATGCTTCCATCTGCTAAAAAGCTTTATGGAGATGAAGATTTCATTTTTCAGTACGACCTGGCACCTGCTCACAGTGCCAAAACCACTGGTAAATGGTTTACTGACCATGGTATCACTGTGCTCAATTGGCCTGCCAACTCTCCTGACCTGAAGCCCATAGAGAATCTGTGGGATATTGTGAAGAGGAAGTTGAGAGACGCAAGACCCAACACTCTGGATGAGCTAAAGGCCGCTATCGAAGCATCCTGTGCCACCGTAACACCTCAGCAGTGCCACAGGCTGATTGCCTCCATGCCACGCCGCATTGAAGCAGTCATTTCTGCAAAAGGCTTCCCGACCAAGTATTGAGTGCATAACTGTTCATAATTATTTGAAGGTCGACTTTTTTTGTATTAAAAACACTTTTCTTGGTCGGAT
This sequence comes from Poeciliopsis paucimaculata, assembly GCA_903067055.1. Taxonomy (NCBI): domain Eukaryota; kingdom Metazoa; phylum Chordata; class Actinopteri; order Cyprinodontiformes; family Poeciliidae; genus Poeciliopsis; species Poeciliopsis paucimaculata. The sequence continues at coordinate 79,844 of CAEGAD010002545.1, read as the reverse complement.
GAGATATGCTAATTTTGTGAGATAGGAATTTTGGGTTTTTATGAGCTGTACGCCAAAAGTATCCGTATTAAGACAATAAAAGACCTGAAATATTTCAGTTAGTGTGCAATGAATCTAAAATATATGAATGTTAAATTTTTATCATTACATTATGGAAAATAATGAACTTTATCACAATATGCTAATTTTTTGAGAAGAACCTATAGTATCTGGCATTTTTCGTATCTCTTTGCTTTACAGTATAGAATCCATTGTATTGTAGGTTATGAAAAGTTAATTTTAACTGGGTTTAACGGTTACTTTAATCCAGACAGATTTTTAAATACACTGGCAAATTTTCATTTTCAAAACTGAAAAGTTTTGGCATCAGAAAAATGTAGAAACTTTAAACAAAACAGTACTGGTAGAGAGTAACAATTAAAAAAAAATAAAATAACTGAAAATATGTAGCTAAAATGAAATCCAGAAGAGTTTTATGCTACATGTTCTGTGCTTTATTGAGTCCCAAAAAATTGAAAGCTTGTGAAAAAGATAAGGAAGAGCAATAATTTTTTTATTGCTTTATAAAAATTGAGACCGGTGTAATGATCTGCAACACGGCTACCCTGATTTTTGGATGTTTCATGTTTAAAAAAAATTGTCAATCTGATGTACTTTACTGACTGGTGTTAAAAAAAAATATTTTAAAACAACACCTCGGATGAGAACTTTGATTATACACCAGAGAAGGTTATACATTTACTTCATCGGTAGCAAGTGAATCCATAAAAACAATGACTGGGAGTTTATGGCTAAAAAAGACATACTGTGGTTTACAAATTGTTAGTGGAAATGGTAAGCAGGTAAAAGCTGCTATATAAAAATGTAAAAGGTTAACAGCCATAACATAAAAACCAGTTTTGGTCCCAGCAAGAAAGAATCAAAGATAAAAAGGAGAGCATATTTAGACAAATCAGTCAGAAAAATGTTTTGATGCTCTTCTGACTGCAGAGCATTGAAGCAGTTCAATATGAACTGCTTCTTATCCACCATTTTATGGATTAGAGAGTTTTACTTTATGCAAAATTTTATGTTCTTCAGCGCTAACCTAAGTAAGCAAAAGTAGAGTATTAATTTGAATCTGTAGAGGGAAATTTTCTAGTTTAATTATTAATGGGATCTGTATCCAGTCCCCCTTAACTTGTTTAATTTAATATTTTAAATCAGTCACTCATGTCCAAATTTTTATCTGATGGTCAGCTTAATATGTAACCAAAACAACAAAGCTCTCCACGAAGAAGAGCCAGTGCAATTTAGGTTTTTTGTAGCTCCCTTTCTTTTACTTCTTTTTTTTTTGTTGCTATATTTAAATGTTTCAGATCAAATTTTAACACCTGACAAAGATATCCTAAATCAATTCTTAAATAAGGACATAAAACCAATTTTATATTAAATTTATGAATGGAAAAAGATATCCAGATCAACAATGCTCTACATGAAAAGTAGAAAAGTTTAAATGGAACCTGTCTGACTGCATGAATTGGCTGAAAGATCTCAAAAAGCAACACATTTTGCCCCAATCTAGAGAATTTTTTTGATATCACTCTGGAAATGGCTACAAAGTCATTTCTAAGGATTTGGGATTCCAGCAGACCACAGTGAGAGCCATGATCTGCTAAAAGCATGGGTAGTGACACTTAGCAGCAGCAGCCTAATTACTCCAAAAGCACATCAACAAACCAGAACAACATCAACTTTATTATCAAAGTATTTTTGAATTTGAAAGGCATAGTGCCACGTGAGGTCTGTAGTAAGCCTTACTTGTCTCAGTTTATGGTCTATGTTCCTAATTTGAGAACACGAAACCAGGCAAAAATGGCCGTTGTAAAAGATTTTGTAAGCTAGAACCACTGCTGGTTCAAAAACATCGCAAAAGCAACAGAGATTTGCAACAAAATTTGGTCGTTTTGAGAGATGCAGATAAAAATGCCATGCTGTGTCCGCAGTGGTGGTTTTTCCTGAGTCTGGATTTGAGGGAACCCTGAATTCAGCTTTCTAGCAGAAAATACTGAATACCCAGTCACCGCTTTGGAAGCTTGATCTTGGCCAGATTTGGGTTACACAGCTGGTTTGTGATCCATTATCTGAATGGCTCAGAAACACAAAATGAAGGGTTTTGGTGGGTCTGCCCAAAGACCTGACTTTACTTGTGGCCTTAAGCAATCCCATCATGCAATTATCTACAAAAACAGTATGGTGTAAGTGTTGCATTCTCACATAAGGGAAATTGTCAAATTGCCTTAAAAATAAAATCCTTTTAATCAGCATTTTGTATTTACTTATGTTATCTTGTCATGTTGTTCATACAAGTGAAAGACATAAAGACATCTGTCGGGGTGCACATACTTTTCCATTGCACTGTATATCTTCTGCCTTACCTTATACTATGTTTGCAGGCATAAAATGTACTGAACGTATAAATTAGCATTTAAAGTGCTTTATATGCCTCTATCTGTTGAATAAATATATCACTTATTTGTTTGTTATGCTGCAAGTAAAGCTACCTTACTGTTACAGATTCACCATAAACCCAGAGCAATCCTCCTATGATGCAATCTAAATTATTTTCACAGTTTGTTTAGCTTATTTGAGTAAATGTCGGCAGCGTCATGGTGCTGTCTGAAGTAACTCAGACAGCATTTGTTTAAAAGTATTACACATTCGTGTGGGACTGTGAATCAGCCTGTGCATTTTCTTTTGCAGCAGATCTGATAAAGGCTGCTGTGGATTTGGTTATTTGAAAGGTCAAAGTAGAAAAACTAGGCAGGGCAGCAGACTGGATCAAAGGTGTTTTAGTGGCTCATACTTGATCTCTGCTGCTGAGACGAGAATTATTGTTCTCAGATTGTGTTTTATTCCAGTCAGTGAACAAAATGGATATCAAATATTCCTATTGTTCAGATAAGATTTCTCTTCCCTCCTGGTTTCTGGCCATAAACACGCAGATGATGTTTGTGTTTCTCTTTTTTTTTTTTTTTTTTTTTTTTCGGTGCGAAACCGTTGATCGGTGCTTGTTTCCTCATGCCTAACCGGTGCATGAGATCAGACCAAAACCAAAAACACTTCCTCATTCCTTATGTCTGTCCATTATCAGACAGATATCAGACTGGGATGACTGTCGTTAAAAATAGTGGAAAAACTTGTTGCTTTGATGTAGCTGGAATAAAGTCAGTAGCTTTGTTTATTAACTTATCTAGACATTTTTCCACATTAAAGTTTATCATTTCTTTAATTGCTGTAATTTCCTGAACTGCCATTCCCAACCTCAGTTTTTTTTTTCCCCCTTTATGCCTAATTGGCTGTCTGTCTCTTTTTCCTTTTCATCGTAGGAGGTCTCGCTCCAGGACGTCCGAAAAGAAATCAGGTTCTGTCAGAAGGTTAAGCTGCCCATCATCGGAGTTGTGGAGAACATGAGCGGCTTTGTGTGTCCCAAATGCAAGGTTTCTGGCCAATTCGAACCACTGTCCTGCAGTCGATGCTTTTCCAGGCTTCTGTTAAGAACCTTAAATGGTTAATTTTATGTTTTTCAAAAGTATAATAAAAATATGGACACAGGAAGACGATTAGATTTGGTGAGGAAATCCTTTGTTTGCAGACCAGGACAGCTGAGATTACTTAGAACATGAATGAGGAAGTTTGTAAGTGGAACCTCCAGAGGACAGACCAAAAGCCCTCTGTGTGTCCCATTCTACTAGTTGTGGGTCTCTGAGCTCTGACCCAGCTCAGTTTGATTAGAAGGACCCACTGCAAGGTTTTCACAACCAAATGTTCCTCTGTGTGCAAACCCAACAGTCATAAATCATAAATCATGTCTATTTTTTTGTATTTTTTTTATGTCTTTTCTTTGTACATTTCTATTAGGTGTGTTTGAATAGAAGCTAAACTTCAGGTTTTTCCATTAAGAGATTTGCTGCCAGTCAGAACCAATTCCTTGCTTTTTACTTTATATTTAGAACTAGAACTATTAGCACAATCAGAAAGACAGAATAAGGATATTAAAGGAATAAATATTAAAGTGATGGGACACAAATTAACATTTTATGCAGACGACATATTAATTTATGTAGAACAATTATCAGCGTATGTAATGGACTGATTAGATGGAGGGATGGAGTCCTACTTGCAGTCGACACTAGGATTATTTGGTGAACTGCAAATATCCCAGTCGGTTTTTATAATAATTATTAATGCCCTGACACCAAATGTTTAATGGAGGACAAAAACTTTGTGGTTTAAGATCCAGATTATGCTTTTATTTTTCTTTTCTTCTCTTACAGAACACTTCGCAGATCTTTCCCCCCTCCAGCGGCGGCGCAGAGAAAATGTGCGCAGACCTTAATCTACCTCTGTTAGGCAAGGTGCCACTTGACCCCAGGATAGGACGGAGCTGCGATGAGGGCAGATCTTTCCTCCAAGAAGTCCCCGACTCTCCTGCAGCTGAAGTCTATCGCAGGATTGTGCAAAGTGAGTTCATTTTTATTTCCCATATTCTATTTCTTTCATAATTTGGTGTCTTTTTTATCCTTTAGATGTGGGGAAGTTTGACGTCCACTTGGTCACATTCCCTTTTCTAGAGAAGTCCCTTTTTTTTGATGACTTATTTGTTAGGCTGGTCTAATTCCTTCTTTCCTGATTGAAAGAAGAAGTATTCACTTTAAAAAATGGGAAGCAGCCTAGCAAAGAGGAAGGAAAAAAAAAGTTTAATGAAAATTGAATAACTTTAGGTTCAGCATGAAACCAATTCTGTGGAATCTACTGGGACTTGTGTCCATCAGCAGATTTATCTGAAGCATTTTCTCTTTCTTCTGCCAGGTATCCAGGACTACTGCTCTAACAGAGCAACCGATGTGCAGAATGCAACATGATCCCCCCCAGACCGAAGCAGCTCACAAGAGCGTGGTAGAGACCTGGAGAACAAACACACACAAGAACGCTTCTGACACTGACATTATAGCTGCGGTGTTAGTCTGAACTATTCTCAATAACAGACTTTTTTTTTTTTATTGTCAGAAACTTTGATTCGTGTGTATAGATTTGATTCGACCTCATTGTGCTCTGCTTCTCTAATTAAAACACACATATGTCATGTAAAAGCACAAATCCGACAAACAACTTTGAATGAATACTAACTGAATGCATTTCCACTTTTTCATAAAGAAATAAAGCTTGTCCCAAAAAGATGAATCTCAAAGAGTCTTTGCCTAATGATCATACTAAGAAAGGGAATCTTTACAAAAAAGGTCACATGTTGTTTTTTATTAATAATAGTATTTTAGATTTTACTGTGATTTAAATCATCACCATTCTGATTTAAGCACAAATAATTGCTTAAATCACAACGAGCGTAAAAATGGCCCCCTTTCACACTGGCTTATACATGCGTGTCATTCAGGTGGGCCCGTAAAGAAGGTTACTTGGTTGTGTAGGAACATCTGAAGTTCTTTGTGATTCTTAAAAAAATACTAATTCTGAAAGTTTAACCATTTCAGTTTTTTAACAAGTACAAATACATCCATATTTTCAATACGTACAGATAGTTATTTACTTGTTGCTTCTTCCATGAATTCCTTCTCGTTTTGGAGAAATGTGCCTAGACCTTCCAGTGTTGCATAATTTGTTGCTCTGGCTGGTTATTACACAGAACAAACTACAAAGCCCATGACGCGAGTGAAACATTTCATTTGACTTGAGCTATTCAGACCACAAATCTGCTAATTAATTCTTCTTTTTAAAACAAACGAGCTTATGATTGCATGACTTAACAGGGTTTGTACTTTATCACCTAGCAGCTTGTTTCAGTAGTTGGATAAAACCTGAGTAATTGTTCTGAAACTTGCTGTGAGCTCCTCGAAAGTAACATTTTGATTTAAATTGGTTAAGGTTAATTTTGTTGGCGTCTTCTTATGGTATTTGTCAGAATTGCTATAGGTCTTGCAAATGCTAAATACTAATGGCATAGAAAGCCTGTGACTCTTTATTCAAACTACATAATACAAAATTGATTAAAAAAAATTTTAAAAAAAGATATCAGTCTGGCCTCGAGGAAAATAACTGCCTTTTTTAGTCTCTGTATAGTCCTTTAAAGATTGTTAGAGTTAATTATTTCTTTGTTTTGGTTGCCACTCTGGAACAGCCTATGAACCTGTTTTCTATTAAAGAGAAAATTAAGCATTGTCTTGCTGGTTCTTGTCGATATTGTATGTAGTAAGTAGGTCATTCTAACGGCATCTGAACATGTGAGATCATGTTAAGGGTAAAGCCTTTAAATCTGGTTATAAATCAAATTCAATCTATTAGGTAGGTTCCCCACCTAATAAAGCAAATGGCAGATGTCTAAGTTATATGAAAAGAGGAAGTGGAGATAAAATTGGTGCCAAGTTTGTTTTCAGACTGACTTTGTAAAGAATACACTTTAAATGTCAGCATATTGTTGCATTTCACTTTTCTGAATGTTCCTCACCTCAGCTGACACAAGTTAATTTCATGTCAGTGGCTTATTGTACTGAACACACACACCTTCCTCATTTGGTTGCAACTACTCGGTGTTCTACGATTTACAACAAATTCAACAGCTTTAAAAGAATAAAGCTTTTTTTTTTTACGATATTCGACCATTTAAAAGAAGGCATCACATTTTTTAAACTGAACTGGTTTGCAAAATATAGGTCTAATCTTCCTATTTCTCTCTTTGACTTCTTAGAAAATCAAACTTTCTAAGTAAAAGAGATACTTTCCCATTTTTCTTTTACAAGTACAAAAGGATCTATTTTCCATGCTAAAAGTCGACCCGAGTCTCATTTTAACACACTCTTTTTGTGTGCGTGTGTGTCTGTGTGAGGAGGAGACTACGTCCTTATTTGTACTTGCTGTGTGGATGTAGTTCCTCCAGGGTTCACTGAAAAACACATGTGAAACCTCCCTAGCTACAACACAAACAAAACAACTTGAACCTTGGTCACAGTGATTTAACCTGTACATTGACTTGTACAGGTTACAAATCACAGTGATTTAACTTGTACATTGACTTGTCTCCGTAAAGACGCAATTGGTTTGTCACGTAAACATGAGGAATAAGTTTCCAATTAAATCTCGATTATGTAAAATTTGATCATTATCTCTGTTTCAGCAGCTTGTGTGCATTTTTTAAATGATTTTCATTATTTTTGAAATTCTTTTGTAAACATCAGGCAACCAAGAACGCGGTAGAAAGTTGCAGTAAAGAAATGACACAACTCCAAATTTTGGCACCATTACACGATGCAATGGTCACCCCAAAATATCATTGTGATTTTGAAATGTTCATTATCAGACTGATCCCCAAAGTGAAGAATTGTGATGGTAAAAAAAATGTGTGGGAGCAGTAGCTTGGAGATCCAACAGACTAACACCCTACACAGGGATTTAAAAGCGCTCAATAGTTTCTCTAAAACATTGGTGAATGACTGCTTACAGCAAACGTTTTTACTCCAGAGGCAAAAATTGGAGCACCCTTGAGGTAGATGATATGTTTTCTGCTATGGTGACTAGGCAGGTACCAAATACTGATATTGGAATATGTACCAAAAGTTTAAAAAGTTTTTAAAAGCATTGTTTTAAAACTGTGAGTAAATCTGATCCTGAGATTTGAACTCAGTTTTGTTAATGTTTACTCACAGGTTGTTATCCTGTAACAATCTCATGCTTGACTCATACCTGATCCTAACCAGTATATTTAGTCTGACTAAAAGCTTTGCCTTCTCTCCCAGAACCTGCAACCATAATGCATGGTGTTTGTGGGCTAAACAATGTCTGCAGTGAATGGAAGTAGCTGAAAGTCTATTGTTTTTACATACATTCCACTACTTGGCCAGGTTCTCTGTTAGCAAACAGAGAACATTTATTTTTAGTTATCAGTTTAAATAGAGAACATGCCATCACTGAATTTCATCTCCTGCTAAATTTTCAAAGGACAGCATCCTTTAACATTGCTTATCTCCTTTGAAAACTTTTAGGTAGAATAATGGAATAATTTGCATAAAAACATAATGATATTTGATATTTTGACTTATGGTGATATTCAGAATCTACTTTATAAAGAGTCTGGAAAGAACGCATAAAGCAAGAGGTTTATGGTGTAAAAACCCCTTGCTTGTTTTACTCCCTCAGGAGTTGAATAAGACTCCTGAGGGAGTAGTCTTATTGAACTCCTCCTTCTCCTCCTCCTCACTTCCTCGGCCATTTTCTTTCCATGGACAAAAGGAGGAAATAAACAACTTGCTCCGAAGTTTCTGGCTATCCACTCGTCTGACAGCTTCAACCGCTTTTTTTCCAAGAGACTTCGGTGTGTCTTTGAGTGCTGTACGCAATGCGAGCTATGATGCTAGAGAGTTTAAATGTGGATGGTTGATTTATAAATAAATATATATTTATATTTATATATTGAAAGAGTTATCAGTAACTCTTGTACTTACTGATAAGTAAAAGATGCCACATTTTTTGTTGTTGTTTTTGGTGTTGATCAAATATACTAAGCAGATCATCCCACTAGACTAAAGATTATGCTGTTAGGTTCTGTTTTGTAGTGTCAAAGCACAGTTAAATGTATTTGTTATTTTTAATATACTAGCAGACATAAATAAAACAAAAACAGGGTTTTTGTTTTATTTATGGGTACCAATTTTACTAAACACATGGAGCAACAGGTCTGGCTGGAGAGCACTAGATATATTTTTTATGTTATGAGTCATTATTGCCGGTAGCATTTAGCCAAACCAGTTCCAGTACCTCAGAGATTAAAGCAGTTGATTAGCGTGCCTTATTCTGTTGACATTTGTTGGCAAACTTGTTTTGTTGACCAGATCATGTAAGCGCACTAGAGAGTAAATAACTATCTACGTGGAATTATTGACAAATATGTGTATAAAACCCACAACTTACATAGCAGGTTATGTCTGGAGATTGAATATTTAAGGGAAGTGTTGCCTCAGACTACATCCTCTTGCATTGTGTGAAAGTCCCTGGCTGAAAGAGATAGTATTGAATCAGCTGACTGTGTTTTTTTGTTACAACAATGCAAATAATAAACTACTATGATGATTTCAGTATTTAGTATCCTTCTGCACCAAAGAATATCTGTTTTTGATCTTTTATTTTTAAATAACAAAAAAAAAAAAAAACAGTAAAATACCAGAAATATTTCTGAAATGAATTCCGATTCTAGCCATTTAGATATTTTTTTTATAAAGCAAAAAATAAATAAACTTTACATGAATTAAATGAGAAATAACTCCTGACTTCAGAGTTGGGCAAGCTTTGCAAAATTTCACTTCCAACTACTAATAATACCGAGCATGATGTAGCCACCTCCAGTCTGGTGCATGCATTCTCGTCGGTTCTGAAGCAGACCTCCCACTCCAAACACCACCCACTTGATTTGAAACGCCTCCTGGACAAAAGCAGTGTTCCTTTACAAAAAAATACATATGAAATCTATCATCTTGATCAGATGGCATCTCATTAACTGGAGCTGGATGCCTTGGCAGCCGGTTTCCCCATCATGGCTCAGTTCGCCGAGGTCCTGAACCAGGTGAGGTCGGTTCTTACGGTGGCCCTGCCCGGCGAGGTTCACGCTCTGCTGGAGGGTCTGGTGGAAGAGGGGATCATCTCGGAGGGATACAGGAACAGTTTGAATCTGCACTGGCTCGATGATGGGATTGTGCCTAAATTCACCAGTAAACCAGGACATGTCGAGCTGGATGAGGACTTAAATTCTTTAGGATCCGTGGCTCAGTTGGACCTCAACCAACTGTCGATCCGCCAAGTGAGGACGGGCGGATCGACATCTCTTGCTAGTGACCACAATGTGGAACAAACCGAGTGGGTTTCATTAATTGAGGAACCAAACAACACAAGATTTAATCTGGAAAAGAACAAGTGGCTCCAACATGAAAACGTTCAGAGAACTCAGGAGGAAATGCAGGAATTATTGGGGGAAGTTCTAATGGACATGTCCGACTTGAATCAAGACCCTCTTTCCTCACTGTCAGTGTGTGACTGCACTGTCAGATCCAGTGATGAAAAAGCAGAACTGCTGAGCGATGCAAGCAGTGAGCCTCCTAGTAATAATGAAAGCATAAACATGGGGAGTGAGGAGGTGTGGTTACAGCAGGTAGAGGAATCAGCAAGGAGAATAGCTGTTCCTCTGTGGCAGAACTGGGACAGAGGGCGAGGGATGTTGCAGACCTTGCTGCCATGTGTTTCAAGCAGCCGTTCAATAGGCGACAGGATGATGTTGGAGGGCGAAGCCCAGAGTGTCGTTTTGGACATGGAGGAGGAACTGGAGCTTGCAGCCACTTGCAGTTCGCTTAATACCTGCGTTGGCGACTTTGAGGGTGAAGAGCTGAGCTTTGCGTGTGACAAAGATGCAGGCAGGTCAGAACGAGAAGCGCTTCCCTTCTCTACCCTCAACGGGGTTGCTGTGTTCAACACGGACGACTTCAGGATCCACGGAGCAAGAAGAAATGCGTCACCTGTTGAAGCCTGCAAAGCAACAGAGGCGGAATACATCACCCAAATGCTAGAGGCCCAATTCGATGTTCTGTGTCCAGTTGGAAAGTTGGCAGACAAAGTGGATGACCTGTTCTGTTTTGCAGCAGACACATCATATCAACAACGTGGAACACAGTCAGGACTGTCTGTAACCACTTTCAGGGACCTGCTCCATTCAGATGTGCCTGAAGACAGCAGAACTGTTCTGCAGGATGTCTCTCATTATAGTCTCACAGAAGGAATAGATTTTCTAGAAGATGCAGGGATGTTGAATGTAGACCAAGATAGAGAATTCCAAGAAAAGACGGATTTACATTGTGGTGAGTTTGTTTGTCATTATCATTTCAATTATTTGGGCTCAAATTAGAGCCCGGAAGGGTAACTGGGTCTGCTGAGAGTTTCAACGTTTGGAATCCTGAGAAAGGCGGCGTCAATTTTAACATTCCAGCATTTGTATGGCCAGATCCTCTATTCTCTGTCCTATTTATCTTATTTATGTGAAAAACCAGGAGTTTTCTGTAAACGCAACAATAATATTCTAGTACTAAAAAGTTGGAGAGCTTTTTTTTTTCTCTTTTTGGATATATAGGTGCTTTCCATTTTCCGCCTCCTTTTATCCAGAACCGAAAGTTTGCCTTGTGTTGACTTGTTAATCTGCCAGGCTTTTTGTTTTTTTCTTTGGTGAACGCCCTGTGGGCTTTGTGGGCTTACTTTCAGTTTCATTTTGTGCCAGCAGACGGTGGGCTATGATTTATTAGATTCCTTTCAGTTTTGTTCAACATTTGGATACTCCGTGATTCATAGCAAACTTTCTGTATGAAATGATTGCAGAGAAGTACTGCAAGGTTTTATCAAAGCCAGTTGTGTTTTAGAAAAGGCCATCTGAGGACAGTTAAAAAAAAAAAAAAAAGCACAGAGGATCAACTTTTAGATTTTAACCATCGCAAAACGTATTCACACTTTTCATTAAACCAGGTTTTTGTAGGGGAGCGAGTCCAAATAGTTTTGGCTCATCAGATATTTCTGGCATGCAAGTCGGTAATGTGGATACATTCAGATTTTCCTTAAGTCTCCTGCTATGATTTTATGTATTCTCAATTGTGCATTTTGTTGTACATAAATAGATTATAAAAATGTTTACAGCACTGTTGTAAACATAGAGTTTTTGCTATAAAATAGGCAAAAAGGGCACTGCTAGTGGTGGACTGGTATTAGTTTGAGTCATGCAACGCCTTTTGCAATTTGTTATTGTTGGAGAGCAAACAGTGCAGGTACTTTCCGCGTCACACCTGCCCTTGGTGTTATTTTAGGTCAGATGAAGAGTGAGTGTTGTTGCCTTGGATACGGTTTCTTACTAGAAATAGGATCTTAGGAGTTCAAACATTGGCACCACTGTATAGGGAAGAAAGGAGACAGTCATTTATGATTAATATTCGTTAAAACCTTTCAATTTTTCCCAGTTTTAAGCCATGCTTTTAAGAGTGTTGACATCTAATGAAACATTGTAATACAATTAGCAACTGAATAATCTTGGGCTTAGTCGGCCATATTTCTACAACTTCTGGAAGATGGATTTAACTGAACTCCAGCTGAGGTTTCGTGCCTTAGACATTTGTTTTGGTATCCATACCCTGACTAATACTTTTCAATAACCTTTTTCCAGATTTTCTTGTTGTTCGTTTGTCTTCCTAATTGTAGCCAGGAATGTTGATTAACCAGTGAGTGGACAGGTGTACTTATACCAGAATGACGTAAGATACAGTCACTGCATTTTGGTGGTCTCCTTGACCCTACTAGCACTGACTGGTTGGACCTCTGTTAAATTAGGTCAGTCACTGTCAATGGAGTGAATGTTTATGCAGTCACATATTTCACATTACATATCTGTTTGTTTATTATTTTTGTAGAAATTAGTTTTCACTTTGACATTAAATGTGTTATTGTATTTTTGTCACCTAAGCCAAATTTGATAATGGTTGGTTTTTAAAAGCAATAAAATGGATAAAATGGCCAGGGGGCGGGGGTACAGTTTTGTATAGGTTAGTTTTAGAACACTGTTCTACCTCGGGGAAAGCCGAGGTGTGTTTGACAATAACACAGAGCAGCGACAGCCATTGTATTCTGTCTGATTTCCTGCTGTAATACCCCTACAGATTTTAGCTGCCACTGTGATGATGTCTTTGGTCAGGAATGCTGTGTCTCACTGTATTTTTGCTAGAGTCCCTTTCAAAAAAGGTTGTGTAACTCTTTCCAGAATAAAGGACAGCAATGACTTGAGTATAGATTTGGGGAATGATGTGAACTTGTAGCTTGAGTTGAGCTTGTACAATTCTACTGGTCGCGCAGATAATCAAGCCAGGCCACTGAAATTTAACCTAAGATTTATTTACAGTAAAATTTTAGAAAAGAAGGGCAAATAATTAAGTTGAAACTTTAATAAATAAAGACCATAATCTGAATGCGTCATGTTGTTGTCCCCGGTTACCCTTGTCTGTTAAAGTTTGTTTGATGGGGTGAGAAAAAAAAAAGAGGACAAATGTTTTCCCACAGCACTGTGTACAGTTAATCGACAGAGGGAGGTGTAGCAGCTTTGTTTGTTTTCCCCTCAGATTTATTAGACTCAGTGCTGATGTATGCCTATATTAAACCTGTTTTGAATGGTAAATGCTGCACCATAATTTTCTTTCTGGAGTCATTATCTTTTTCAATTAGTTTATTTATTTATTTTTCTTTCTTTTAGTTCTGTTGCCTCTGGTCTGAGACAATAAAACGAAAGTATGGTTATGCATGTGCAGGCAGTCGGCGTGGCCTTGGCCCACCGAGGTGCAAACCAAGCCCCTCAGTTTGACGTCCTGGTTAAAGTGAAAGCAAAAGCCATACAACAGCCAGATGCTGTCGCCTTTATACGCAGTGGAGCTGCGGGGGTTATCCGAGGACGGGCTGCCTTGGAGCGTTTGATGTGATGCATGGAGTTAAATATGTCACAATATAGAAGACAATGCAGCAACATACAGCAGAGAGTTTTGAGAGTTCAGAGGACCTGAGCAGCATCCAGAGAGACTCGACAGGTGAATAATTTGTCCTTCATATAATTTACACGTAAATCTTTTATGCTCATTTTTGGGGGGTAATAAAGAGGAAAATATTTTTTGCGTAACTTAAGCCATTTGGTGATTATAATAATCACATTAGTTTCAGAAGTTTTGTCTTGTTTTAACCTTGAGTAATCCTAAATGATCTGAACGAAATGCATTATCGTTAAGCCTGTTAAACTTTCAATTCAGAGCTAAAAAGGCGCACTCTATTGCGCATGCATGTAATCAAACTCACTCCGGCATGCAAAGAAGCGACAGCAATTTAATTGCTGGGCGATAAAAGATGAGGGGGATTCACAGACCACTTATGTGTTCCAATTAATACATAATCAAGGTGAAACTACACCTAGTAAGTTGAGAGTGCGCAGAAAGTTTGGGACTTTCCCTTTAAGAATTCAGCGCGTCTCTTCCTGAGGGCTCGTGCCAAATAACGAGCGGTTGGATGCAACTTTTGTCCTTAAACTATTAAAGAGTTTTGTTTTGTTTTGTGTTTTTTTTTGCTGAATGTTCAACAATCTGTAAACCCACATCTTGGAGTTAACGTGAAGCTCTTCCCACGCTGGGTTTTCGAAAAGCATATGCGAGTCCCAAAATTGGCCAAACGTGCGCATATTCTTTGATCAAAAATAATATTCCACGCGAATCAATGAGAGAACTACCGGAAAGAAGGCAGAGGGAGATATAAATAAGGCCTCATTGTCACATCCTGCTGTTTGTCATTGAGATGTCGTGTGAGTAAACAGACGCGATGCTAAATTCAGAGCCATGCTGGGCTGTCAGGTGAAACCCCTTGGTTTTGATGAGCAACATCTCCGCTAATGATCTCTGGGTTGCTGGACATGAAGAACCAAATGTGGTTGTGATTTAATGGGAAAAGGAAAAATGTGACATGTCCCCCACTGCCTGTATTTCTCCAGCGCCACAAATACTTCCCTCTGACCTCACTGTCACATTTTAATGTAGAAGTGTGAGAAAAGTTAAAAGTTGTTGCCCTCTTTGTGTCTTTTTGTGAGGCCATCGCCACATGAAATGCCATTTAATAGTTGAAGGGTAAAAGCAGTATGTTTAGGTGGAGTTACACATTTATAACTATAAATGTAGAGACGAGTATTTTCATGCATTCTGGAGATAATTTTTTTTTTTTGTTTTTTTTTTTGGTATTGCACCATTTTCCCATTTCTTTCCTATTTTTTTGTGTTGACTCAAAAACAAATGTAAAACAAACAAAAACAACTCTGATTGAACTTCTCACAGGATGTTGTTTATTGGAATCATGTAAGCCCATTTTCTTGCAGAAGAACAAAGGTAGAGTTTTTTTTTTAAATGGCTTTGAATGGTCTGTTGTTAAAGCGAATATGAAACGATAGCCATGTCAGGTGTGAGTTAGCTTGAGGCTGCTCCAGTAGCTTGTCGCCGGTGGCAGAATGGATCACAAAGTGACCTGCCCCACTTTCAAACCCCACTAATAATAGCAGAAAAAACTAAAACAATGTCCAACAAATGCATTTCTGTATATGTTTAGTATTGACTTATTAGTTGTGAGGAATCAGATCAACATAAAGCTCCAGAGGTGCAAAGTGACTCTTTGGTGAAGTGGTTCTATTTGTGGAGGCTCCACCTTAAAGTGGTTTTATTCCCAGTCCATTTTCATCCTGTGTTCTTGTTTAATGACTCGTGATTAATTTTAGAAATTAATCACGAGTCATTAATTTCTCGTGATTAATGATCTCTAACGGAGATCTATAACCGTTATAGATCTCCGTTAGATCTATAACGGTTTCTATAACCTCAGAAACCGTTATAGATCATTCTTTAAAACGGAGATGCAGCAAAGCTTTGCTTATTCCAATCAGGGGAAGTTTCCACGTTTTAATTTCCAGGACGACTGTTGTCCATGAAAGGGACAAAAATGTCTGTGATGGTGGGGAAGTTTAAGAGAGGACTTATTATGTTGTTACGTCTGTTAACGAAATGTTTGTGCAGCTTTCAAATTACAGATTTAATAGAAGATAGGCCACAATTTCAGAATAACAGCGGGAACTTCACGATTCGGGTCCAAGTTCTATATCTACCAGTGAATTCTGGGTAACTGTATGCGCTATCATGGAATTGTACTTTGAAGAAAAGCACATTGCCTTACAAGACAACATCTTTTAGCCAATATTATAAGGTCAGTTACGCAGTTTGGTGAAGATGATGAGAACCTCAGACAGTTTGATGAAGCATGTCCAAAATTTCACCACAAAATTCAAGTTTGACCTCTTGGATGTCGAATTTGCATTCATTTAAAGAAGAATGATAATTTGCCGTCAAAGCTGTTGGTTTGTCGTTAAAGGGAGTCTCTTTTAGGGCGCATGTGGCACAGTGGTTAGAGGTTACAGACCTCAACTCAGCCGTTCTCATTTCCTTTGGTATATATTTTCACCCCAACCCTCTTACTCTGTCCTCTTCCTGCTTGATGGCTATTAAATAAAGGTAACTAGTGCCAAAAATATTCTTAAAACCAAACAAAATGACTCTCCTCTGATCAATCACAATGTATGCGAGGCTATTGTTTTGCCTGGGATTTCTTTTTTCTATAATATGGGGTTTTTTTGTTTGTTTTTTTGTTTGGTATAGAAAAGGCACTGACTAGTTGAGACTGGCATTTTATATCTTACCTGTCCTGGCAAGTTTTATAGTCTTTTATCCATGTTTCAAAGATCACCCTGCTCTGTGTGATTTTTATAACAAGTATGGGTGTGTTTTGGCTTCGTACTGGCTCAATCAAAAGGCAAAGCTCAAGGTGAGATCGAGATAAACAGGAATTGAAAAATAAAACACCCTGGAGGCTGGATTTAGTTTCCAATAGGTGTATTTGAATATTTTCAAACCAGCGTCTATAAGGGCACAGTCGTGGCCGTAGATAATCAAGGTCTTTTGAAGTTGGGGTGAGTTTCTGCTTCCAAATGATTCTTGACCAGAGTTAGACATTGTTTTCGCTTTTCATTTATCAATAATACCAAGAATTTGCCTGTCAAATTTCAGCTGGGTGGATCTTCAGCGCAGCCGTACTAGAGTACACTATTAGGGATGTAGGACACAACTGAAAATATATTGGCATTGAAAAATACTGCTGCATTTATTTTTAATCTTGGTACTTTCCCGAATCCCATCATTACTTGCAATTTCCTGCTTTGTGCTCCGGGCCCCTCTTTTGTTCCCACCTGACTTTCCAAACATCCTTTAATGTCCAAGCGGGGATTCACCGTCTTTTTCTTTTCAGTATGTCCTTCATTGACCACTTCCTTGCCAATGAAGTCACATTTAATGCTGTGAAAAAGCATTTGTGTCCCACTACGCTCCCTAGGCTTTTGCTTTATTGTCACATTTATATGTTTCAGATCATCAAGCGGATTATTTATGAGACAAAGTTAATCTGATTTCAACTATTCAGCCTACCCCAATGTAAGAAATGTCCAATATGTCAAAGAAATGATTTAGTAATCTAAAATCTCCATATTTTCTCCGTGTCTGGATAATGTATGGTTGCAAATACTTAGAAATGGTTTTGTAATTAGGCCAAGTCATGTCAATACATTAAGAAAATCTGACTGAGGTGTCCAGATTTGTCCATATTGCGGATAATAAGCTGAGTTAATGAATTTCCTTTGGAGGACTGAAGGACACTTTATCTAAAGGATGAGAAAATGCATGGATTGCATTGCAGTGTTTTGTGAAGAGGCTTGAGTATGTCTTCAGTTATGTTCTGTTGGAAACATTTCTTACTTATCAATATGGCCGTTCTCAAAGACAGGAAAAAAGAGACCCGTTCCACTGGTTTGTGATGGCAAGCAGAACTGGTTTTCTGTGGTGTGCTGTGTTCTTTGGGTTGAAGAAAGTACAGAACCAATGAGTGAAGAGCTGAGAACAAAATCACATCAAACAGAGAATTACATCTGACATGTCATCCAGAAATAGTTCATGTGAGAAAATGATCTCATCCAAAACTGTCTGTTAAAACGTGTTTCGTAATGTTTTTAATTGGTCGACTTACTCAGCACCGTTTCTGCTTTTCTTACTTCTTGTGTGTTTTGGTTGTTAGATGCCAAGATGCAAGAATATGACCAGGACTCCTTGGGCCTGTTGGATTTGGGTTTGTAGTTTTGATTTTTTTTTTTTCTCCCGCTAGTGCTTTACAATATGCCTCCTCCTTTATACATTAAAACACTCTCTATCAACATTATACTTTCAGGTTATGTAGCAGACCTTTTGGGGGATGATGACTATCTTGGTAAGTAGTAAACGTTGACGCTTTGTGGCTTGCATTATCCGTTTTGCCCAATTTTTGAAATTGATTCCGTTAGTTATTTATTTGCAGCTTCTCAGCTGGATCCAAATGTGCTCTTCAGTCTTGATCTGGGGCCTGACTGCTTTGACGATATCATCCAAAACAGTGAGCATCTATTTTGGTTATTTTGTTGTCGTATATATTAGAAAAATAAATAAATAAAAAGTCCCCAAAAAAGAACTAAGTCATTAACTCTTATGATGTGGTTGAGTCAATAGAGATACTTACTCCATATCACTACTTATAGTAATTTTGAATTATTCATGGACACTGCCATGGGGTCTTTTACTTCACTTCACTTATAAGGAATACATTTGTTTTTATTTATTATTATTTTTGTGTGTGTTATTATCTTTCACTTGTGTTCCCGACCACTGCTTAACAACCCTTTGTGCCAGTTCCTGTTTTGAGTCTTCCTAGTTCTCTAGAAACGATACACTTCTTAGCCATTGTCTTCAGATCCCTGCTGAAAAGGCAATGCAGAAACAGCCGTTTCTGTCTACTGTGTCTGCCAGCCGCTTCAGTGACTTTTACACTTCCCCTTCTGTGCTCTGCAGGTGACACTGCTGCGGCACTGGAGGTCTCTGATACTGCTAACCACAACGTGCAGAGAGAGAAGAGGAAGCCAACGGACAAAATAAAACCTAAGAGAAAAAGACAGAGAGGTTAAGGGAGCTCAAGTTTGGCTGTTCAGCTTGCCCATCTGTAGCGTTTGCTCGTTTACATCTTAAATCTCTCTCTTCCAGATGCCCTGTCTACACAGTGCACCAATGAAAACTCCAGAGAATCCAGAGTGAAAAGGCAAAAAGCAACAGGTGACAGATTTTGTTGGCTCCTTGTGATTCCTGGTCTGTTGAGAAATGTTCACTTAAACATGCACACAGTCAAATAAATGGACTCATTGCACATGGTGACACCCTACCTCTATCTTAATGTTTTATTTCTAATCAGTTATCATCTTTCCAGTCAGATCATTCCAAAGTTTTTTTCTGCCAGTAGGTTTTCTGCCCTTCTTTTGGTTGATAATAGGATACATCTGCACTACTAAGTATCAGACTTCCCGTTCTATGGCTATTAAGTCATTATATCATAATTTGACATAATGGCCTACTTTCTAATCGGTTATAAAACTTAACCATAAAATCATTCTATGATTTCTGTCTGGTCATAGTGAATGAAAATAATGTGCTTTTAGACACAGGGAGGCTAATTTCATTTTGGGCTGATTCATAGTTTTGAGCCTGAAATCATTTTATGCAAAAATATTATACTTTTTCTGTTGACAGTTTACATGTACTTAATCTGTAATGTACACTTATCTGAAGGTGTTGCTACTGTGCTTAAACAATTTAACTTGCATCGCTAGCAGCAGCTGGCGAGGTTCCCAAGCACACCACCTCCACTGTTTTTCAGCTAAACCACAGTTAAAAATAAAATTCAAAATGTTTGAATTTGCATTGTATGACTTTAGTTTATCATCAGAAATACTTTCTAATTTAGCAAACCTCATATCATAGTTTACATGTTAAATTGGTTGGGTCATAACCCTACGACATCTGGAATGATGTCGTTTCCAGAATGACGTCATTCTGGAAATGACATCATTCCGTTGGAGTATTGTACTTCTTCCTGGTTTCATAGGGTTCATAGGGTTCTTCCAATTATCTCTGCTGAGCCTCTTTTTTTGAGTAATTTCTGTTTTAAGCTAAACATAATTTTCTTAAAAACCTATCCCTTGATTTTATGTACATAAGTGATACCAAACTACTATTAAAGGCAATTCAGGTACCACCAGTCATCCTTAGACCACAATTTATTTGGAGATTTCTTTAGTTAGTCTGCAGCTGGCTAACACCCCCCGCCCGCTGTTTTTTTACAGAACCACCAAAAACCCAGGAAGAAACTGCTGAGCCACCTGCCATTCATGGTGAGTTTCTCATAGCAACTGAAATAATTTTGAAGGGAACAACATGAATTTAAGCGAATGGATATAAGCTATGCAGCACAGCCAAAAAAACTAAAACTATTTCTACCACAGCTTTTTTGGAATGGACAGGTGAAACCATCAAAACTTGATGTGACCCGGATTTCACAGGTCACATCAGGACAATACTATTTTGCAAAGCAGGTGCATGTTGTTTATCTGAGATACTAAAGGGTTAAAGGACTTCTACTTGCCCATATGTGACTTGGGCAGGGAAGTTTATTTTGTGATCTTAAATGTGATAAATCAAAAGAAGAACTCTTCCACTGCTTGACTTCCTCTGTGTTATTTTGGTTGTACGTGTTAGCATGATGTTAACAGTTTTAGGTGGTAATAGACGTTTGTTTCTATAAACCTCAAGCTTATAAAGATGACCTTATCTGATCACAATGCACTAGTAGTACAGTGCTCTAGCACTTTTTTTTGTCTTTGTTTTGAAATTGGAATTTAAATTCCTTGTTCCTTCTCATAAGCCTGCAGTCTGGGGATGCTTTCTGCCCTCCCGCACTGAACAAAACCTGTTCTTAGAAAACAACAAGAATGTCACCTGGTGTTGTTTTGCAGATGCTGAAGCAGTGTCAGTTCCAGCAGAGTCTGTGGGACGCCTTCCCACCACTCCTCCAGGCAACCTCCTCATGTTCCCACCTCAGTCAGCTAACGCCATTCCCATTCAGTTCATCACAATCCCAGACCCCTCTGCTTATAAGGTGGTCCAGCTATCCACCTCCCCACCTCCGCTTATTAGGCTCCCACTCCAGAACACAGCTGCTACGCCAACGTACATCTTCGGTGAGTAAATCTATGAAATAATCATGCATGGAAGGTCCAGTAGTTAAGTTTATGGTGTTCAGTTTAATTTGTAGCCAAACAACACTGACTGGCTGTAAAGAATTTGCAGTGAATTGTGCTGTGATCCTCAAACACAGAACTAAACCGGTCAGCCGGAATTATACTGTCAACATCGCGGACCTGTTCATGGGTCTCTAATTTGTAGCCAAAACATTTCTGACCAGCCAAGATGTGGACGAAAAACATATGAAGATATCCTTTAACAATGGAGCCTCTGGATCAGTATTTCTGAAAGTTGGGTCAGAGAGCAACAGAGGGCTGCAGATGTTAAGGCCTAAAGATAATATTCACATATTTGCTATAATTTTCACAACTGATTTAACAAATTAGTGGAATGCATGCAAGAAAAGTTGTGCATTTTATCCTTACGGTTTGCTGTTTTTTCATTTGCACATTTGCAGTGTAAGAAGAAGTCAGAAACGAAACAATTAGATCACGTTCCAATCGAATGCTTCATAATAACAAACCCACACCCTTTTATGATTTCCCAACAAAACTTCGTAAAGTAGAGCAACATTATTCAATTCACCTGCCTGGCACGGCCCAAGCATTCGTGTCATTCAAACTTTTTTTCACTCTTTGTCGTGTGACAACAAAACATAAAGACGTTACATAATCCGGGTTTTATGTAATAGACCAGAACAAAGCAGTGCACAGTTGCGAAGTGGAAGGAAATGCACCAATGGAAAACTGTGGTGTACACATACACCTATTAGCTCTTCGTACTGCTATCCCCTTAAATAAAATCCTTTCCAAGCATTTACTTTCAGGAGTTACCTACTCAATGGCAAGTGTAATTTAATTTCATTATAAATACAGTTCATCTGCAAAAGGCGTCAGAAGTTTGCTAGAGAACATTAGAGGGCAAACAGCATCATGCAGGCCCACAAACGCAGCAGACAGGTCAGGGTTAAAGTTTCTGAGAAGTTTAAAGCAGCGATATCTCACAGAATACAGTTCAGTCTAACGTCCCAAAACAGAAAGAGTACCACTACCAAGACACGCTTGAGCCTCTTTTTATAGGCAGTAGAACATTGATCAGTGAAGCACCCATTGACTCGAGATCCTCACAATGTTGACAAGACACATATTTATGCAGCACTCAACAAATCTGAGAAAAAGAGTGAACTTTGTAGGATAAATGCAAAATACTATGCGGCGGAAAGATTGTAATGCACATCAACCTAGACACGCTATAAGCGATGGTGATGGAAGCAGCATGCTTTGGGGAACTTGTCAGTAGAACAACAAGTTTCGCAACATGGGCTAAATACATGGCAATCGTGATAGAAAATAATAAAGACCCTAAATACACAGCTGGAGCTGCAAGTGAATTTATCTCAAAGCATACTCATGTACTAAAATGGCTAAATCAAACGTTTCTGTTTTTAACAGTCTTTTGTCTTTAGCTGTCTCAAATTCATTAGATGAATGTAAGGCAGCTGTTTGCAGTGAGTAACCGCTGCCTTCTCTCATCCTGTTTCCTATTAGTTCCTAATCCCTCTCCGACCCGCAAACGCCAGGTTCCACCGCTCTCTCCAGGTGAGCATTGCTTTTTCTTAATCTTGGGGTATCGACACATTCATGTGCCTTTGTGTAGATATTCATCTGTCTGTGTGATTTATCTCCTGTGTTTGCAGCGGACGGTGCAGTGGCGCCCTTTCTGATGAGTTCATTTCAGCCAGGTTCCATGTCGGACACAGCCAGCAAAGTCACGTCCCCCACTGCAGCTCCTCCGTCCCCCACAAACGGTAAACTTGAGTGTGGTTTCTCAAACCACAGTCCATGCCGGGTACATTTTTGCCTTTCCACAACGTGAACAACGTAACTTCTCTCATTTCAGAGGTATCCCCATGTAAGGAGTCGCCAAAGTCCCCTGTGGTTGTGGAAATGCCCCGTAAGTCTGCTTTTGCAACTTCCTTTCATTGCTCCCCACAGTTATTACGCCTGATTGAATAAACTGGTATTGGCTTCACTTGTTTTTCCTCTACAGAGGCTGTGAAGGACTACATCCAGCAGTCAAAATTACACATGAGCCAGGCTTGCCAGTATATGGAGGCAGGCCTGAGGCTGAACTCTCATTACGTGAACGTGAGTGTGAGCCAGAGAGAGATCGCTCGCTCTGGGAAAAACACAAATAGATGTCTGGACAAGGAGCTCATCGTAACTGGAGATATAGACCGCCAAAAGAGCTCCATGGGGCAGAGTCAGGTAGGCCTGTTTCTTTTATAGACTAGTAATTTTAAAAAAAAACTTGTGAATTGTGACCATGACGAAAAAACAAAATTTATTTTGGAGATTTTACTTACTTCCTTACTTACTTAAAAAAATGAAGTAAGTAGTGGGATCCAACCTCCTCTCACAGATTTGCCTCCTAGCAGATTTTACTGTGGAACATAATTCCAAATGATTGGAAAATTTGCCTATTTTTGTATTTTTTCATTGAGCACATTTTTATATTCTAAAGAAAATACATCTTGCAGTGCTGGAATAACTAGGTGCAATGCTACTTGAGACACTAATGGCTGGTGTTAACAAAGCAAACTATCCAGGAGTGTCATTCATTGGCTGTATCCTCAAGAGCGGCGATAAGTAGGAATAGGTCTTCGGCTAAGACGGTGAGCATTTATGCATATTGGGGTATATTTGATAAAGTAACGGTAGTACACTCTGCAAGTATTCGGAGAAAAAGAAATACCTACCCTTAACTAAAAATGATAGCTAAGCCTGCAAGCTTGGAAACCTGCATGAGCAGGCTGACTCACAAGAAACATGATTTAAAAGCTGCAGCAGCAGCAATAAATTCATTATATCATGCAATAAATGTTTCATGTGTAACAACTACGTCTTGGGCAAGGAGTAGGTGTGGGCAAATTCAGGAGGTTACAAAATGAAAAATGAAAAGTTGTGCAATTCATGCAATTGCGACAATGAGAACCGACCACACAGAGGGGTGGTCCATTAACGCCTGAAATGGAAGAAAACAAGGGCTAAATGGTTGTTGGCTTTATGTGGATCAAATGATAAATTCAGTGATGATTGAGGCACTCTTATTGTCCAAGAAAACTTCCATCCACGCCGTCTGATGGAAGTCTAATGTAACAAGGAGGTCTGAATCTAACTTTTAGGACCAATGGAGCATGAAGCAATAAAACAACTCATTAGAGGTGCAGGTATACCTCTACCTTTTTGTGAGCGTTGGGTCGCTCCCTATAAAATTAAGACTATGCGATGAGCCATGTGGCCAGCTGGAGCTGACTAAGTGTTCCTTTGACTAAGTGAATGTATGTCTGTCTTTTTCAGATCTTTGACAGCCTGAATGGGAAACGCTACAACGTGCTGTTTGGCAATGCTGGCATGGGGAAAACCACTGTGATCAAGAAGCTGTGTCTCGACTGGTCCAGAGACTGCATCCCCCAGTTTGACTTTGTCTTCCTATTAGACGGCAAACAGCTCGCTTTAACAGAGCCTGTCCACAGCCTCCAGACGCTGCTGCTCAGTCAGTCCTCCTTCGCTCCACACTGCGCGGATCCTGAAGGAGTTTACACTCAGATCCTCGCAGCTCCTAAAAGGGTGCTTATTGTTTTTGATGGATTTGATGAGCTGCGGCACTACGAAATTCTGCTCCAGACTCAGAAGAAGGAGTTGGTGGCCTCGCTGCAAAAAGACAGCAAAGCCCAGGCCTTCACAGTGAAGCAGCTGTTCTCCAGCATCCTTCAGAGGGTCCTGCTCCCAGGCTGCACGCTCCTCCTCGCCACCCGCCCAAGAGGCACGGCTAGCCAGTTGCTCCGCCGCGCGGACAGCTTCCTGGAAGTCTGCGGCTTCTCTCCGGCGAACGTGGAGACGTACATTTCCCAATACTTCTCCGATCCTGAGCTTAGGGAATCTGCTTTGGACTTCTTAAAAAGCAGCAGCTACCTGAATCTCCTCTGCTGGAACCCGGGTCTCTGCCACTTGGTGTGCACAGCTTTGGAACAGTGCAAAAGCAAGGATGCCTTACCCCGAACTCTAACTGCACTCTGTCATAAGGTGCTCTGCTTGAAAATGGAAAAAGACAGAGGAAGCACAGAGTCACTTCTTGAGGCCGAGAAAATAAACACAGTTGAACCCGTGGAAAATACAGACATTTCTAACAATTCCCCTGGGAGGAGAGTACAGAAAAATAATCGCACAAGGCCCAGAGCGGTAGCGTGCGCTGCTTCTGGTAATCAAAGAGCAAGGAAGACGAAGGGACAGAAGAAACTGGATGAGGAGAGTGTTTGCCAGGACACTAACAGAACAGAGTTGCTGTCCCAACTTTGCTCTATCGCCTGGGAGGGGGTGAAATCCAACTCATCTGTTGTTCCCAAAGGACGAACTGTCTCCACCAAACTCAGAGCCTTCAGCTTGAGGACGGGCCTGCTACTGTCTCAGTCCCTCATGGAAAGGACACCTTCCAAAGAGGAGATGGAGGGAGGAGGAGAAGTTAACAATGGGATAGAAGACGTGGAGGACAAAGAGAACAAAGAAAAGGGAGGAAACCCACAAACATCTGATGAATGTGAAGATGGGATCCTGTCGTGGGCTAATCCTTTCCTTCAGAGTTACATGGCTGCTGTCCATTTGTCTTTGTCAAGGTAACAAGGAACTCTGGTATTCAGCTGGTCAAAAAATAAAAAATGTTTATTTTTCAACTGTTATTTTTGTCTCCTTACTTTCCTTTTACTTTCGGTTCTGTTTCCTCATTTCCCTCACCCAGTTCATTGTTTGTCTCTACCCAGGTCTGTGACAGACCACTCCTTTCTCCAGACCCTGCCTTTCCAGATGGGTGCAAAAGGCCGACGGAAACCTCAGAGGGAGGAGATGGAGCTGACGCAGCGCATCGCTGCAGGCCTCCTGTTCCACAACAAGACAGAGCTGCAGAGTCTTCATTCATACTCGGAAACAGTCTTCAGGGACATGGTTGCCAGTAAGCAGGCTTTGGTGATGAAACACCTGGAAGGTCTGTGCTTTGGGGATTTGAATTCAGCTCAGATCCTGGAGGCGTGCAACTACGTCTACGAAGCACGTTTCACACACCAAGAGAGTGGGAAGGACACCAGTGCCAAAATGCTGACTTATCTGGGATCAAATCTCCCTGAACTCCTAACATTTCGGGGCGTTCCCCTCAACCCGCCAGATGTCTTCATAGTACAAAACGCCCTCAGGATGGGTGGAGCTGAGAGCAGGAGTTTCTGTTTGGACCTGGAAGACTCTGGGATACAGATCTGTGGCCTTAGAACGTTAGTGGCCCTCAGCAACATCAATACATACAGGTAAAACCAACTTCTTCCCAAAACGTTTCAAAATTGCCAATTCAGGAACTGAAATCACTATAATTCGTGCATTCCCACACTTTTCAAATTGCAATGTTTTCAAACTCCGTGTTTCTCAGTGGAACATTTGGAATTAGTTATTTGTGAGCTTCATAAGAAAAGGTCTGAAAATCAGCCTCTGTCCTCTTCTGCTCTCCCATGTGAGAGGTTTGACCTGACAGACCGGCCCACCAGGTCATGTCTGAACGTTTGCAGTTAGCAATAGTCACCACACTGTTGCCAACTCAGCAACTTTCTTGCTATATTTAGTGACATTTCAGACCAAAAAAAATTGTTATAGGCCAAAATCAGTATCATCAGGTCAGAATTTTTAAAGATAGGCAATCGGTGATCGGCAAAAAAACTGCAATCGGTGCACCGCTCTATTAGATTTCAATTGAAAGGGATGCAGCACATGTAATCTGGGAGCAGATAATGTTACATTCAAATTTTAAAAGAAGAATCCAGAGCATGGCTACCACCATGCTAGGCAAAGAGTCTCACAAAACAGTTGCAGCTTGCTTTTTCTTTGACCCATTTCACAATATCGTCTCAGTCATTAACTTCTTCAGCTTAGATTTGAAGTTGTGTAGAAACAGAGACAGATACGCGATAGAAAACTGTGGAAATGGTTTTAACGGGATCTGCAGAGTGGACCTATGCATCATCATTTTTCATAAGTGCACAGTCTTTTTAATGTCTACTTTGACGCAAGTTTTATTATTGTAGCTTGTCCCAAAAAATGTGCATAGTAAGTGCAAATGCAGCATAAAATGGGAAAGTTAAAAAATAGTCCGATTAATGAGGAGAGGGGTGATGTTTCATCCAAAATTTTCAGTTCAAAGCACTAGTAGTAACAAATCAAAGCAAATGGCAAACAGATCAAATATACGTTTTGTTTTATTTCAAGTTCAATTAATGCAATTGAACTTGAAATTACATTAAATCCAAAGTTCCTCCATTCCAGGTCCCAAATCCAAAATCTAATTGAAATAGTTTAATGAAATGCTAACTACTGTTAGCAATATAAACTAAAGACATACTGTAGAAGGCAAAGTACTGCTTGAAAACACCTACTACTAGGCGTGCTCACAATATACCAAATCTATCACAGCATTTTATAGGATTGGTTTTTGAGGTTGAGAGAAAATCTTTCCATTTGACGTGTAGAAGGCCTGATAAATATCTTTGAATTTGGACTTTACCAGACTGCTTTGATACTCTAATTATTTTTATCTCCATAAAAAAAAAACAAAAAAAAAACATGGCGGGCGGAAAACGTTTAAGAAAAGTTCGGCCACTCTGTAAGCACTGCCACGCTGTATAGTAGTGCTTAAATGTGTATTTTATAATACACATTTAAGCACATTTATGACTCAAAAGAGGGTAAAGACGCAGCAAAGGTTTTGCGGTGTGTGGTTGTGCAAGCATTTCCTGCCTCCAACTGAAGCTGAGAAAAACACAAACTGCATGTTAAAATCAACATGCTTCTGGATCTGCGCAGACATAAATTCTGTATTATCTATTCTGTGCTTTTGCTCTTCCAGTATAGATAGATGCTTCAATGGGGCCATAGTTGAAACTGTCAGACATTGATGGGAGAAAGGAGAAAAATGAAAGTTGTCTCATTTTTCTCTAGCTTTCATACGCCGATCTGTCACAAACCAAGGATGCATGCAGAACTGAAAAACTGTGCGATGGTGCAGAAAGCTGCTGCGACTTGTATTAGGAATTGAAAAAGGCTTCGTACATTCTCTGTGTGTCTCTAGATGCGAACAGTGGAACAAGAAAACAGAATAAACCTCTTAAACATCTGACAAATTTAGACATTTGGACTTAAGAAGGCATCAATAAGTTGAGGACACTGTAAATCTGCATTTTTTTATATGATAAGAGATTTGTGTTGAATTCAGAATGTATTATTGTTGTGTAAAAGTCCATCAGTAAGGTATTCATTCTGGCTGGAGTTGATGGCTATACTTAATGCTTGAAACATATGTCTGCACACCGATAGGTATAATCAGATTACCTCAGTCTGACACATTTTGTCCAAAGCCACAAAACTACTTATCACCTAAAATCATCTGACTTGGAGGTTTATGGTGCTCTGATTCTGTTTGAGGCCAAAGAAAGGTTAAAATAAAGACATATCAGTTGCTACTGATATGTCTTTAACATTGTTCAAGACATAGACCGCTGTATTTGAGTAAATCCTATGTAGATCCTATGTTTCTAATATGATCACTGCAGCAGAGGAAAATTCTGGATATTTGTGTGTTTGCGCACTCCCATGCTGTTGCAGCAACTGTATGTGGGAAATTGTGAGTATGCAAGAAATTGCAAACATGGTCTGGTACATCCCGGTAGAGCCTCCTAAACTGTTGCAACATAAATTCCAGTAATGACGCAGAAAACCCAAATTGGTCGATGTTAATAATCTAAGAGAAAATGAAGAAGAACTTTAGGACAGAATATGTCAGAATGCAATTACATTATATGTACCTGTTTATGTTTCAATGTTTTAGATGAGTCAATTCTCTGCCTGGATAATTTTATGCTTTGCTTCATTTGGGGAAATAATTACTTTTGACTTGGACAATAACTTGTATAGTTTATGTTTTTGTTTTGCTGTCAAGTCAAATCAAGCACATTGTGTACATATATAAAATGGAGCCTGCGCGTTCCTTAGGGCCTGCATAGCAGACGTCGTCACCCTGTGGGAGGAGCTGGAGAAGACGAGCGACGAAGGTCTCCTGCAAGGAGCGGTGTCCAAGTTCAAGATCCATCCTTTCAAAGCCACTCAGGTCTGTCACATAGAGCACCTGGAAAGGCTCGTCAGCATACACACCAGCAAGAGGCTCTCGGACAGGTGGGGTGCAAAAGATACACACAGAGATCAATGCCCATTTGAAATGTTCAGTGTTTGATTGATTGATTGATTGATTTTTATGCTTAACTGCAGCTCCGGCCAATCAAATTCCCTCCTGGCAGAAGGGGTGCCAGCAGTCAAAGAGCTGTACAAGCTAGAATTTGAGTGAGTATCCTGGAAGTGCAATTCTGCGATGTAATTGGAACAGGATTAGAGAAAACAGTAAAAGCAATACAAATCAAAATTGTATTGATGTCATTCCGATGGTAACAGTTGCTCCTCTTTAAGGCTTGGCCGAGAAAACAGTCCCTCGGCTCTTCCCAAACTGTGGGACCTTCTCCCTGGGCTCCATAACCTGCAGCACTTGGAGTAAGTACACATATCTCTCCGTTTCAAGTCGCCTCCTCACACAAAACACTCTTCTAACGATCCCTTCGTCAAACTTCCTGCAGCGTGGAAAACAGTAAGATCGGAGACAAAGGGGCAGAGAAACTGGCAAATGCGTTAGTCTCTCTTCGCTCACTGGAAGTACTAAAGTGAGTTTATGTTTTTCTCTTTTCTCTTTCCTCTTCCCCATTTTCTTGTTAATATTTTAAATTCAACAAGCTCGTTGTTTTCAGTTTGTCCGAGAACTGCATAGGTGACCAGGGTGTGAAGAAGCTAGCTCTCGCCTTGAAGGAGCTGCCCAAGCTGCACTGTTTAAGGTCTGAACAGTGCGTCATGCGTATTAACGAGTGCCTACACAAACATTTATAAATGGCATCTTGTTTTTGAACCACAAAATTTCACTTCCATCTTTATGGTCTCCAGTCTGTACAGTAACGTAATTTCCGACGAAGGCGCAGAGAGTTTAGCAGCTGTCCTCCCACACATGGCTTCACTTACAGACCTCGAGTAAGTTTTCCGTTCCTTCTTGACGTCAGAAATGTTAAAGCACAGGACCCCTTATGGAAGTTTGCTCCATGTGAAATGCAAAGCATGGAGAGCTGCATAGCCAGCTTATATTTTTAGATAGTTTGATGAATAAAGAAGGAACTAAAGTCAGAGATTTCTGCACTCTAACTGAATGAAATTTGCATCTGAAGCACTTACATTGATTTTGAAAAATAAAACACATTATTTTCAGATATTATGCAAATAAAAAAAATCTGAAAAGCAGCAGTGATCTTTCCCTATTTATTATTTAATTAGTGAGATGATTTATGCTTTGGCCGACACACAGAGAGCTAAATTTGTCTGAGATTTAGCTGTTTTGCTAAGAAGAATGGCCAAAAACGTAATTTATATTTCAACATCTCAATGGCAGCAAATACGCCCCTACAAAGTTTTGATTTGGTGAGGCAGAATACAAATGCATGCCACACTTTTCAGATTTTTTGTTGTAAAAAAACAAACAAATTTGAAAACTTCAACAGTTTGCACAACTTTTTGTTTGCTTATCCCATATAACAGCAATAAGTGGAAAATTAATATGTGGACAACTTACCAAAATAAAATGAAAATGGAAAAAAAAATGAATATGTAAGCAACTTTATACCTGAATGATTTTGGGAATCGTTCAGGCACAAAGTATTTTTGCATCGGTCATATGTTCCCTGTTGATTAACAGATCTGTGTTTCCCTGTTTGTTTTCATTTGACAGCATTAAATATAACAAGATGACGGATATTGGAGCACAAAGCTTGGGAGCCAGCTTGAGAAAGTGCTCTAAAGTTAAGACTTTGAGGTGAGTCGTGTTACTAAACAGCACAAGTTTTGTTTTGTTTTTTGGTTTTTCCATGCCCTTAACTCGGTTTGTCTGATCTCATCCCAGGATGTGGAACCAGTGTATCCCATATGGAGTTTTTGAGAGACTCAAGCAGCAGGACAGCCGCATCCTCTGGCAATAATATGGTCCTTAAAAAAAAAAAAAAGTTCTACCTTGCACTGAATGAATCTGTCTTATGTATTCATGTGAACACTACCCATTACGTGTTCCAAAGCCTTTAAATCATGACACGAAGCGCATGTGAAGATTTGCACTACAATAATTAGCTGCTGTTCAGCTCATCAGGTAAAGACTGTAGCTACTCTTTAACGGAGAATTAACACTTACACCACTCAGGATCACCTGTGTGGACTGCTTTATAGAAACTTTGCACAATTTTATATGACGTACACAGAAAAGCAGTTTTTTTTGTTTTGTTTTGGTTTTTTTCCCCAAACATCAATTTAAATTTTTGTTTGTGTTTTTATGCGTTTGTCTTTCTGGTTTGTATATATGTGCGTCTTTTAATTGTGGTGTGACATTTTTATTTTTTTCTACTTAAGGCGTGAGGTTATTAAAAACCTCCCTTTATACTTCCTCTCCTACAGGTTTCTGTTCCCCATTTGTACACAGACTGACCTTTGAGTGTTGCCTGCAGCGCTGTGTGTATTTACGCGTCACACTGTCTGTTGTTAACGGATAACCTCTATTGCATTAGTAGTTTGAACAGAGTTGTGTTTGGATGAAATGTTACAAATGTGGAGCGAAATCTCAATGTCGGCCTGTCTGAACGGTGCTAACCTCTCCGGGGATGAGCTTCCAACTACAGCACAGATCTAATAAATGGATTTGAAAACTGGAGCAAGTTGTGCTTTAAGTTTTACACAACATATTTTATATATATATATATAAAAAATTACATATTTATATTTTTTTCGTTTTCTTATCCAACTCAAGCTATTGCACACATTTATTCCCTCTCGGTACCTGAACGTGTCATTATGGAGCCATAGTGATTTATTTCTTTATGGGAGCGCGTTTCTGCTGCTCTCTAGCGCGCTCTTGTGGCTAAAATATGACATAGCAATCGTGTGCAGTCCTGGTTAAAGGTATGTTTCTAGTGTAATTATGGCTGGCTGTTTGACTTCTCTTTTTGGCAAAGTTGTTAGAGTTCATTTACAATGAACTCTAACAACTGTTTGACCCAAAACTCTTAACAGTTTTGGTTCAAACAGTTGTTAACAGTTTTGGGTGATTCCATTATTGTTCCATTGGAACACTCAAGTTATTTCTAAGTTTCAACCTTGGATGAAAAGATATTGGGTTGGACCTTCATGAAAGACCTCAAATATTCAAGCTCTTTATGAACTTGAAACTGTTCATAGTACAGAGCAAACAACAAAAGAAAAAGTGCCTGAATCAAAATGAACAAGTTTAAACTTGACTGAAATTTGCTGCCGTGTACATGATCCATCCAAATGTCTTGGGGATATTTTTTATGTTGTCAGTGTATTTGGATGTATCAAGAGGAGTCTTACAACAGAGCACAGCGGTAGGTGACAAACACTGAGCTAGCTGCATCTTGCAGAGGGGTTTGATTAGATACTATTGGTTGATGTAAGAGAGAGGGTTTTATTCATTAGGGCAAAATTTCTTTAACACGTAATCAGAAAATAAAACCTACAATCTGCTCGACAGAAAATGTTCCTGACCACACTACGATTCAGAGTGAAGGCCGTCTGAGTCGGTGTGGGTGTTCCAGCAAAGTGAAAACACAATGCAATCATTTGCAAATCATTTTTATTTCAGAGTGAAGCGTGGCTGAATCCAACCACATGGCAACCGTATAGCACATATTTAGGAGTTAAGTCACATATAAAGTTCTTGTTGGTTTATGGGGTCTAATAAACATCGCTGCGCTGTAATGCTGATGATTACAGGCTTCCGAGTGCTTTGAAACAGAACTTTTTTTTTTTCTGACACTCCACTGCCAGTGTCTGTGAGTCATTTGAATCTCTGATGTAGTCATCAGATTCAAAACAGCGATGCTGTGAACGGCAACAGGGAGATTTTACAGTCAAAGCTAGAAAAGGAGCATCTCGTTTGATTTCAGTGAAGTTGGCATTGATTCAAACCAATCTTGTACTTTGTACAATTTTTGATCATTCAAACTAAATGAATCACATTTTCTACCATTTCCCAAAAACGGCTATAATTTTCTATTTATTTATTTTTTTTGCGGGCAGTACCTGTGAGTTCACCACCAGGTGTTGGGTTGTTTTATTTTGATTTGAATATTTGCTTGCTTCCATCTGGTCAAATTTTGTACAAACTTAGCTTACAATAATTAACGAAAAGCAATTTCCTGAGTTCTAGTTGTGAGCGATCAAACCGAGAGGCCGTTTTAAATTTGGTCACAAAGTAATAATAAAACAAAAATACTTATGGTAACACTGGGTTACGCACAAATCGAAAGATTCATATTTACATATTGCTTTTCGAACCTGACTTCAACGATCGACACCGGGTCGATTTGAGTCTAACAAAGCTTCAGAAAAACAGTCTTGCATTAGGGTGGAATTACCTACATCTACAGCTCAGTTTGAGAGTGGTCAGGCTACACAGGGTTAGGTCACCAGAAGTTTAGGTTGCCGTGCCGCCAGACCAGGCAGTGTCATTGAAATTAAAATCAGGGCAGTCTGACGGAATGAAGGATAGCTGGCAGAAAGGAGATCTGGATTAAAACTTCAGAGTGGAACATGCAGGTGCAATACGACGATGGCGACAACCGTACGATGTCGGGTTGACGACACGAGAGACATTCTGTATATTCTGCAAGTCAGCCTTATCGGGAGAAAAATACATTTTCTTTTTATTGTCAAGTGAGTATTTAGCTAAACGCTTTAGCTCACTCCTTCCACATCTGCAGCACGGATGTTACATTCAGAGATCAATTCCCAACAAACAGTCTTAACAGTCGGCCCTTGATAACAGGGTGTTCTCTTCTTCACTAAATTAAGCTAATCATCTCACTACCGTCTAATTGACCACTGCGTTACTCTAGTTTATTATTGCTGTCGAGGACGTCCACCTTATGAAAGGAGTTTTAGATTTACGATCATTTAAACAAAGTAAGAACGAGGAAAACGTGTTCAGTTCAATCAACTCATGACACAAAAATCATGCAAAGTTCAATCATCCTAAATCTCCTCCCTGTTGAACACAGAATAAAAATGTCCCTATAAGGGTTTTCATTCGTAATATTAAAACACATTTAGGCCAAAGTAAAATCTACGTGAACAAAACTGTAAAAATACAAAACAAAACAAAAAATCATTCCTTTCTGCTTTTCAGTAACAGAGCACAAAAAGCAAGACTGAAACTTTTTTGCTTTGCCATCTTGAAGCTTGACAGCATATTTCTAGTAAAACAAGTGCTTGTCTGTGCACCCAGAGGTGCTAACTTTACTCCTGAGACAGCGCCTGTCCCTGATGATGCTGGAATACAGTGTGAGGAAGCTCAAAATAACCCATTCTGACTCGGTCAACCAGCAGCAGCAGTGGGGTCTGACGTGCTTTAGAGTGATTATATACCAACCGTTCTTAAATGTTTCATTGTGTAGAGTGTGACACTGAATTGGATACGACTGTTTTTTTTATTCATTTTGAAGACTTTGTTCAAAGAACAACCGGATCCCAAATAAGCCTGGAAAGTTTTTTGGGAGCGCATGCCAGGCTTCCGGATCTCCATGCAAGCCATCAGAACCGTGCTCTTCCGTAAAGGAAGTAGCTTTTTGTTTTTACTGGAACCCAGCCGCAGGTGACTGGACCTCACAGAGTCCCAGAAGAGTCCTGAATCTCTGCAAAAGGCTACCTTCCTTTGAGCCGAGACAACCTGGGGGTGAAAAGGTCAGCTTTTAAGAAGTCCACTGAGTAAAACAAATATATTAACTTTGATTGGGTGTATTTGTTTTAGAAACTTACTTTCTCAATAAGACATCTCTGGAGGAGGCAGCCTCCACCAGCATCCACTGGGAGGCCCGTTTCCCCATATCTTGGCTTCCTCGGTCACACCGCGTCATTCCAGGTATCCCTCGAACACGTCCAGCTCCGGGTCCGTGTCGTAAGGTACGGAGGCCGGGTCGGACAGCACCCCAAGGTCCACCAGCGCCTGGTCCATGTCCTCGGGCAGGAACACTATCCCCACATTTAGGACAATGTACTCCATCAGAAAAGCATAGTAGAGTATGAGGACGTTCACAAAAAACAGGCCCAAATAAAACATATATGGGAGCTCGTCCGAAAGCAATTCCACCGAATCGAGCTGGGCATAAACCGAGCGGGTCATAGAAAACACGGACAGCCGCGGTGTGGTGGGAGCAGGGCTTGATTCGGGCTCGGTCGGTGGCGGCTATCGTGGACAGTCGGTCTGAGTTAATGGGACAGGCGCATCCATTTCGGCTCGGCCCGACTCGCAGTGGGAACCGAGGAAGCCTTGCGGTTTTCGGCTGTCTATCTGTACGGGCCTGAAGAAAATAAGAAAAAGGCGGGCAAAGTGAACGGCGATACGCTCATTGCTAATAATAACTCAAGGACAAGCGTTCAAATATCGTCCTAGCTTGCTCGACGCATTCTCCACATTGGTTTCCTGCGGGTTCACGCCATGCCAGCTGGCCACGGCTAAAAACAGTTGCATCCAAGGTTAGCCAAAACAAACTCCAACATTTGTATTTATGATGGTCTCGGTGTACTCCCGGGCAACGAGAAAAGGACACGGGTAATCAAAAACAGCTCATTTTCACGACGTTCCCAAAGCTAAATGTCCCAGAACGTTTATGCCAACTACATCAAAACACAGACTACCACGAAGCGGAGTCGAAGCCCTGGCCGTTTGATTGGCTCGCTAATTAGCTTTCTTTACGGTGATTGGCTAATAGAGATGCCAATCAGTGCAGACGGTCGAAATGAAGAATAGTCGTCGCATGAAATAAGCATCACTAAAAAAAAATGAGAACCTGTCTTTCCTTCCAGAGAGACGCCGCATTGGCCTGTGGAAATGACACGTGAACAAGTCCGCCATATTGGGAGTGGCGAGTTCGCCTCGGAAACCAACGCAAGTTTGACTGGGAACTGTTTTTTTTAATGTAAGAGAAATAATGCTTTTGTAATTTAATACAAAAATGGGAAAAATTCAAAATAATTTACATTATAAAAGAATTGTTGTAGAATTGTTGGGACATTAGTATACTTTTACCATTCTTATCCTCATTCGTTTTAAAATGTAAGTAAATTCATATATATTCAGATGTAAACTCGGGCACACTTTTATTTGTTTTTATTTTCACTTTCGTTGTGTACAAAAATGAACGTAAACTTTTGTATTTTTCTTGGATTTCAGCCATAACTTAATTGGTTTCCAAGGCGACTTGCCACGCACAATATAACAGACGCCCTGATTCGTCGATGAGAACACCAACTCCCAGAATGCCCCGTTACGCAGTGCGCCCCTTCCGCTGCCGTCTCTGCCCATCTCCCTCTGTTTGCTAAGGACGTATCGGTGCAGGCGAAAGTGGGCGCTATGGGTAAACGCAGTCCCTAACATTCGCAAATTAGCGTAACTATCAGGACAGCAGCTCTATTAAAAAACGTAACCATGTTCGGCCGGTCACGGAGTTGGGTTGGAGGACAGAGTAAAACGAAGAATATCCACTCCTTGGACCATTTGAAGTGAGTAGATAACGTAACGTAGGCTAACGCTAGCTCATAGTCACAGCTTTGAAATTACGTTAATGTCGCTTTATTCGTCGGCTGTTTGAATAACAGAGGTACCGTTAACAGTTCTGTATCGAGTTGGATAACAGTAAAGCTAGCTGTGACTGCTTTATTGTTTGTGTAATACAATTGTAACCTAAAATGCGAGCTAGCATGCCGTTAACCGTATCCGTTGCTTGTGACAGTAGTCAATAAACCAGTTAAACCCAATTTTAGACTCTTGCGAAACATGCCCCTGCAGACCTGTGACGTTCGAACAGGTGGTCTTGAGAATCAGTCCACGGAACAGATTGATCTGGCAGGAGAGTGCAGCAAATTACTGGGGTCGCCACTGTACGTTCTGCACAGGTGTGCTAAACTTCACATCATAGTTTTTTCAACAGGTGCCTCAAATTAGGAGGAAGATTGGACGTTGACTTGAGGGTGGACGCAACCAGGAGTTTAATATGAGTGCCGTTAGGGTTCCCTTGGAGGCAGTAAATATTACGTTATATCTAATGAACAAATTCAAAAGGAAATGTTTGTTAAAATGATTTATTAGTCTTTTTAGTCTTTTTTTTTTTTTATCTCAGCATTCCTGACACACTGGCCTTTTCTATTTCTTGGAGCATTGTACCCTGAGAAAATAAAGATGTTTACCAAAAAAAATAAAAATAATAATAATTAGTATATTCAGATCTCTTATAAATTATTAAAAATACCAAATTGTCCAACTGATGTTAAATGAATATTGTGTGATCCAGATATTGATCATTAAAGTTATGTTTATCAAACACCATTATCAGACTCTTTATTGAGACATAACTTGAAACAGAAATATAGATGTTTATGTCTAATATTCAAGTTGTAATATTCTTACCTTATTAACAGCACTTTATTAAGAATGTTATCTTACCAGTAGCACTATAGATAGTGATATGGTGATTATCCATTACCATTACTCTATATATTTTTGTTGACCAGTACTGGCCACATTTGTTTTTTTTGTTTTTTTTTAAGTGACGGCAAACTCTTAACTGGCTGGTTGTGCACATTGACAGGTGAGGGAGGGACAGCGTTGCTTTAGTGTAGCTCCACACTCCAAACTCCGTTTACTCCCGGTTGTTTCTGTTGAAATTTCAAAGAAAGGACTTAAAAATGTATTTATTCTTTCTTCACATCTCCGTCAGATACATGTACCATATTCTCACCAAAAACACTACTGTAACGGATCACAACCGAAACCTGCTCGTCGAGACCATCCGCTCCATCACAGAGATCCTCATTTGGGGGGATCAGAATGACAGCTCTGTGTTTGAGTAAGTCCCGGACAAAGGCCTTATTTTATCTCTGTTGAATATGCAGTGATGGATTGTTTTGCTGAATAGCATTGTTTTGAAGGTTTTTTTGTGGTACTTCCTTACTTAAGATGTTGGAAAAATTGAAAATGTAAGCCGAAATCATTTTAACCAAAATGGTGTATGCAAAATGGCATGAAAAAAGGAAAATGATTGCCATTATGACAGAGTTCAAGGAAAAAAGCCTATCCGCAACTGTTTTAAAACCAGACTAGTGAATTATGTCAGTGATTTCCTGACAGCTACTGTTGCTACATCAACAGTCTGTTGTGTTAACAAGAACAGGCTTTCATTTCAGACAAGGACAGCCTAAAGAACTACTTAAGTTATGGATTTGTAGTTGAAAGCAGAAGTTTACACACAACATAGACATCTTTTTCTTCTTAGTTTCTGAAGTTAAATCAGACCAAACGTCTTTTATTTTCAGTTACTTAGGAATAATTTTGGTAATTCTGTTTGCTAAATACCACAATAAGGAGAGAAATAATATGTTACTTTGTTTGCCATCTCCATACTCCCACTGTTGGGAGGCTTAAAAGCGAACCCTTTTTTTCCTCCAAATGTAACGATGGCCTTTATGCCCAAACATTTCCACTTTAGTGGAGCTGCTAGAATGCTTCCATAGTTTTATTCTTTTGAGTGATGACTTGTAGTCAGAAACATGAGTTACTTTGCTTTGCTTCTCTTCTGTCATGTATGTGAGCAGCTTTTTCTTGGAGAAGAACATGTTTGTCTTTTTCTTGAACATCCTGCGTCAGAAGTCTGGTCGCTACGTCTGTGTCCAACTGCTTCAGACCCTCAACATACTGTTTGAAAACATCAGCCATGAGACTTCATTATGTAAGTACTAGATTTTTTAGGTTTGTGAAGAAAAACTAGTGATTATGCAGTTGTTAGCTCTTAATGTATTTATTTAATTGATTTTAAGCTCTCTTTTGTGTGCAGATTATCTGTTGTCGAACAACCATGTCAACTCCATCATCGTCCACAAGTTCGACTTTTCAGATGAAGAGATAATGGCTTACTATATTTCCTTCCTCAAGACTCTGTCTCTCAAGCTGAACAACCACACTGTGCACTTCTTCTACAACGAGGTGAGGCCTCACTGGGGTGGGTGCATGTGAGAATACGGAGATGGACAGAATAGTGAAATGTTTGCTTAGTGGCAACCATTTCTGACATGCCGTTTGCATTTGAGTCAAGAAAAAAAGGGAGTTTGAAGAGGATTTTAATGAAGGAGAAAATAACAGGACGCCATTAGTTATTGCAGCAGTTTTGTACTAGTAGCTCATTTGATGAATGCTTATTTTACTATCTCTAAACTGCAAGAAATTTATTGTAAAGACACATTTTTCAAATGTAACAAGAACTCCACAACAAGCCAGTTTTCTTTCCTTTAAACAAATATTCTCTAGAACTTATTGAGTAAATTTAGTTCTTATTTGCCTATATGGATGTAATGGATGTTAACTCTAAAACATAAACTCAACATCTGAACTGTTAGTGATGATGTCACCTTTTCCACAGTACCTGTCTATTTGTGTACACTGGGGAAAGTTGTTGGTGTACTGTCAATGGTAGCCATGCTCCTGAAACCAAAACCATTTTGAAGCTTTTGTAATGTTCTTAAAGCTTCTTTGTATTATTTATTTTTCTATGTTTCTTTGTATTCTTTATGTTGCTTTTTGGCTTACTTTGTGTCATTCACAACCACAGTAAAATTAGTTATTTAGAAATGCATAAAATGTGGTTATAGCTGTTTTATAATTTTGCCTGTTCCTACCATGGAAAGATGACCTGCAGCACACTCATGTTTTTAGTTGTTTTTTTTCACCTCCAGGTGGCGCCATTGGACAGCTCCTTTCAGCTTGAGTCAGATAAATGAGTTAGGTTTTTGCAGCTAGATTACAAGCTGCTGGTTTGGTTTCAGGATCAGTTTGCTTCATTTGCTGAAGCCTCTGAGTGACTGCTGAAGTTTCTGCTCTAGTTACACAGAGGCCTCAGGAAGTGAGGAACAGGAGAGTGGAGGAGCAGGCACAGACACAGAGAGAAGGCATTAAGAGTCAATACTATGTTTATAGAGTATAAAAAACATTATAGAGGAAGTAAGATTATGTGTGTGTCCTTAATTTAAGTCATGAAATAGTGTTTGAGTTCATCTAACGCCTTAAACACCAGATAATCAATTTCACTTTAATTTCACTGTTGAAAGTATTGTCTGAATTTTGAGCTACCTTTCTAGAATACCTTTACAGTTACATCAGTCACAGAGCTAAACTTATTTTCTTAATGGTCACTTAATTGCAAAAGAGGTTAGCATTTTTGCCCAGCTGCCTTCTTAATCTCTCTGCTGTCATGTACAGCCTGAGCGTGGCTGTGTGAAGCCTTGCTCACCGGCGCCTCCTCTCTGTCTCCCACACACAGCACACTAATGACTTTGCCCTGTACACCGAAGCCATTAAGTTTTTCAACCACCCAGAAAGCATGGTTCGCATCGCAGTTCGCACCATCACACTCAACGTCTACAAAGGTGAGTGCCGGGCTCATGCATGCCAACACGCAGTCAGACATGTCCTCAAACGCAGAGGATTCTGGGACAGCCGACAGCCTTTCCTATGTGCTTCCTCCTCCTTTCTGCCGTTTCTTCCTGTGCATGAGCATGAGTAGCAGGTAGCATTAACGTGTGGGCTCTCCTGGGTTTTTTTACTAGAATTTTAGACAACAGTTAGCTGTCGTATTTTTTTATTAAATCCTCGTTTTCTAATTATTTCGCAATCACAAAATCACTGCTTCCATGACCTACTTGTGAGTTCGGGGAGAAAAAAACAACAACTTCTCAGCTCCTGTCAATCTGATGAAATGCTGGACATTGCACTGCAGGTCATATAATTGGACACTATGCAACTCAGCATCAGCTTTGCTCAAGAGCTTTCCAGAAACTTCCCGTAATGTGACATCCTTCAACTTTATCTGTTTCTCTGAGCTCCTCAGGGGACTGGTCTGCTGTTTATCAAGGCCAAAACCTTTCCCTGTCACGCTCAGCTTCCTGTTTACTCCAGATGAAGTTTGTGCAACAGCGTTTGTTTCAATTACTGTCATGGGATACGTTTGTTGGATGTGACACTTTGTACCCTGCCACTTTTTCTTCTTGCATCATCCATGACATTTTGATTCTGAAACTTTCAACATTTAGTCCAGGCAACTCACTCTCTTCTTCAGATAATCAGAAGTCATATTTCATGTAACTTTACAGTCTGTTGAATTTATTGCTTATTTAGTTAAAAGCTATGATATAACAAGGAATCTCTCAAGTGGAAGAATCAATTGTTTGCAACAACTCCGCTGCAGTATTTTTGGTTGACATGGCATCATGTCAAGAGTTGGTAACACCAAGTCTAGCAAGTCAAAAAGAAGCTATAAAATTCTTAGCGTCCCCCTTCTCTGTAAATGGACAAAATAAGAATGAAGACAATTGCATCTTTGTGCTGTAGTTAACTGTAACTAATTGACGCTTCCTGATGATTCCTTGTCCATGCACTGCAACAACTGACCACCTGGAGAAACAAGTTTGTCACCAGCCTCATTACAACAGCATAAAATGCAATTTATTAGGAGTTTATGTGATAGACGAACATATGCGTCAAAATGGAACGATGCATGGTTTTCAAAATCCGAAAAGTGTGGGATGTGATCGTAGTCCCCAACTTCACTATGAAACTCCTAAATAAAGTTTACTGCCGGCAATTACCATTAGAAGTTGCCCGATTGGTAAGCAAAATAATCTGTGTGCAATTAAATCTATACAACTCATGTAGGAGAAGACTTTCACAGGAAAATTGTTTACTCCTTTTGCCTTTTAGGGAACTGCGACAAGAAGAAAGCCAATTACAGTAGACAGTTTGACTCAAGCCACCTATGAAAAAGCTGTCGAGAGACAAAATGAATTTCATTAGTCTGAGCATTTGGTCTGCAACGTTTAAACACAGTTGTGGCAGCTTCATACTGAGGGAATACTTCTTTTCAGCAAGTCCAGGAAAGTTGGTCAAAGTAGATGCAGGACAAGCCTCAAGAAACTATCTTTGCAGGCTGGAAGAAAAAAAAAAATGTTTTGGAGACTTGATGAGTTTTCTGTCCTGCAGGACAAGAATTGGTAACATACAGCCAGAATTACAATGAAGTTTTTTAAACCAAATTATTTGTGTTTTTGAATGGTCAGGTAAGTCAGAGTCCAAACTGTTTCATTTACTCCACAGTGAAGCACCACTTTATGCTTGTCTATCACATAAACATCCAATAAAATACATTGAAGTTTGTTGTAGCGATAAGTGGCCATGACACTCTAGCTGATCAGATTGATGTTTTATTGGTGAATATTATCAGTAAAAAAAAAAACAAAAAACAGATTTTAACAGATATTATTAAAAATGAATACCGTACTTCTTTTCCATGTGTGGCGTTGTTTGCAGTTTGTCAGAATGACTGTGGGATCACTTCCCTGCCTCCACCCGTCCACAGCCGCCCCTTTACTCACATTAACCCTGTGTCTGTTTCCCCCCTCTCCAATCACTCCTGCTCTTCCTCTCCTTGTCTCTCCTCTTTCTTCTACGCGCCCCATCTGCCTAACTGCAGTGTCATGTAAGTTGGTTCCATTCATTCAGTCTTTTTAGGACTGGGTACCAGCATCTACCTGAGCTGATTTAGCACAGTTAATTCGACTCTGCTACAAACACAGAGCAGTTCTACATTAAAAATTCAACTTATTCTGAGTGAAAGTCTATACATGGAATGTTCTTTTTCTTGGTCAAATGTGAAGTATTTTTTACAGCTAAATCAGTTCTAGGTGCTCTTACCAAGTCCTGCTTCTTCTTAATGGTGTATTTGTTTCTAATAAATGGGTAGATTTGCCTAGAAATCATTATTCATGTATCACTCACCTGCATATATACAGAAAACCCTGCATGCCACTTTAATTGTTTTCTAGGCCTAAGTTGCTCAAAAGCTTGACATTTTCTAGAGGGTCATTTATCCTAATGGTGGTGGATGTTGGAGCTTTAAAAAATATTTTCCCATTTGGATTTCAGATGGTTCAGGGAACTTCACAAAACGTTGATGTTTAATTTTTCAGTTACTCCAGTCAGTCAAGGGAAAATTACATTTTCTCGTTCCACAAACTGTCGAGGCATACAAGGTTTAGTACCTGCGATGCACAGTGTTGTCTTCATGAACATGGTGTCATCCAATAAACTCTTAAAAATAATGACAATAGCGAACATGTGCACATAAATTTAAATTTGGCCTGGTTATGGCTAATGTTAGGTTTGTGAGAGGGTTCACTATCAAAATGGGATTTAGTTACCTGTAGGAATTGTACTACCAATGTTACAAAGATTTTTTTTTTAAAATTACTATACATTATATTTAATTCAAAGCAAACAAATGTTATGCTAAAATACCATGTTTTTTATTAGTTCTATATTATTTTGATACATAGACTTAAGAAAAATTGTAGTACAAATATTTGCCAAATTCAAGAAAGGTTTGCAGTCATTTTGTCATTCTCCTGTTTGTAGAGTATAAGTAGTAGATATTGGCTTGCTAATTAGTTACGCTATCCGCTCAGGTAGCCTGACATACATGCCGCTCTTGACTTGGCATCTGTAGTTGGTGATGTGTGGTACTTCTTTTCTAAATTTGTTCATATTTTTTCACAAATAAATATTTTCAAGCAGCTGATTTTTGAATATCTTGTTTGTGAGGGAAATGTGTAAAAATTTTATTCAGCCAGCTGACTAGCAGATACAGCAGTAAGTAGGGGAGGGGCAGTGCTTTGTTACTTTATATTACAGATACTCCAAAAATTATCCTGGTGGTACTTTTTTTGAAGGTGGAAATCAGACTTTTTAAACGCTTTGTGTAATTTTTTGCTAGTTTATATTTGACATCGTTATTTTGTGGGAATTCTGTTTTACTGCGATGGAACAAAATACAAAGTGTTTCCTAACAAAATACAATCATACAAAAAATCAGTTCTTCTCAGCTCCATTACTGTTAATTTATGGGAATGTTTTTATTAATTTTAATATTTTCAATTCTGGGCACACTGTTTTATAGATAAGTTTGTTATGTGTATGAATAAAGCATGAGCATCTTTGGTACTAACTGTCGTTTTTGCTCTCCCGTTCTGCAGTGGACAATCAACACATGCTGCACTACATTCGAGATAAGACAGCGGTTCCATATTTCAGTAACTTGGTCTGGTTTATCGGCAGCCA
Source organism: Poeciliopsis paucimaculata (assembly GCA_903067055.1). Lineage (NCBI taxonomy): Eukaryota > Metazoa > Chordata > Actinopteri > Cyprinodontiformes > Poeciliidae > Poeciliopsis > Poeciliopsis paucimaculata. Next base: position 35,691 of record CAEGAD010002545.1, on the reverse strand, counting down.
TGTCATCGAACTGGACAAGTGTGTGCAGACAGATGAAGAGTAAGTGTCTCCCTCTCTTTGTAGCCTCTAGGGGGCATTGTTGTCTCAGGATTATAAGGTTTATTTGTACTCCTCATTGGAGAAACAGCATTATGTATGTAGCGAATGTGCAATTAGATTTGCTTTGTAATTTGTTGTTTTTTGTTTTTGTTTTTTTTTTTTTGTTTTGTTTTTTTAACAGATTAAGAGTTAATTCTTAATTTAGCTGATTTTTTTTTTTCCTGTTGTGTTGCAGGCATAAGAACAGAGGGAAGTTAAGTGACCTGGTAGCGGAGCACCTGGACCACCTCCACTACCTGAATGACATCCTCATCATCAACTGTGAATTCCTCAACGACGTGCTAACCGACCACCTCCTTAATCGTCTCTTCCTGCCCCTCTATGTCTACTCTTTGGTCAGTCCTGTGACGGTATGTCCACCGTCACAAGCACTTTGAAACCCAGATACTCTTATCTTCACAGGGTCAAATTGTATTTTACTCAAGGCTGTTTATAATGTGTTTGTTAGCTTTACGTTTAGAAGAATTGGCATAAATGCTTTGTTAAAGGAGTTTCTCTTGTTTTTAGAACTTATGCTAAAAGATTAAAATCTACCTACACTCATTTTCAATTTCTTCATTGTAAATAATACTTCAGTATGACACAGACATCTTATGTAAAGTAACATAGTCATAGATACTTCAAAGTGATGGAATCTAAAGTAGTGCTGTCAAGAAGGGAATATCTGACAGAAATGATTTTTTTTATATACAACTATAGATTGACATTTTTAATTACTTGAGTCACCGATATAGTCATGTATGTTTATTATCTTGGCATTTTCATTTGAATTTCAGCAGATCTCTTTTTCTGAAAGGAGTGTGTTTATAGAGGGAGTTTTGTTTGAGCATGTAAATGTTTCCAAACTATTATCAGGATTTTTCTCATATTTAATTTTATTGTGTGACCTAATGATATATTTCTTGTCTTCTCAGTCTGAAGAGCGGAAGATTAATCCCCAGGTGTCGCTCTACCTGCTGTCTCAAGTAAGCTACAATAGATATCACAGAACAGGCAGCAAGTCTTAGCTCTGGACTTGAGTTAGGGTTAAATTGCAAAAACAAAAATTTGAGACTCAACTTGGACTCTATCTTTAGGTCCAGGATCTCATTCTCATGTTGTACAACGTTCAGTGCACAGAGATATGCATGAGCATGAAAATAAAATCAAAGATGTCTCAGACCGATCTGTAGTGAATCTCTGTGGACTGTTTTCAGGCAAAATAAACAAGTAAATGTTTAGCAGAAACTCAAATTACTCTGGAGTATAAGTCCCACCCCTGGCCAAACTTTGAAAAAAAACTGCAACTTATAGTCCGGAAAATACGGTAATTGATTCAGGTGTGTTGAAGCAGAAACTGATCTAAATGCTGAAGGACACCCACTATGGAGGACTTTAGTTTGAGATCCTGGTCTAACATAAAAATATAGTGACAGCATTGTGTGGTGGGGTGTTTTCCTTCAATATCTACATGTCTTATTCTTATAAAAGAAAGAAAAGTAAGTATTCTTATAAAAGATTTTTTTTATTTCAAAATAAAAACACTTCCTCTTCTGTTCATTTAAAAAAATCCAAATTTCCTCCAATTCAAAAAATGTGTAGCATAAATCTAATGTTTTATACATTTTTTGTTGTTTTTTTTTTTTTCTACTTCTTTCTTCCAGGTGTTTCTAATCATCCACTATCAACCCCTGGTCAACGCCCTTGCAGACGTTATTCTCAATGGAGACCTCTCTGTTTTCAGTTGCCAGCCAGATGTTCACAGCACACAAAAAAACATGGTATTCTATACATACACCCACACACAACATATCCACTCTGAAAAGTCCCTTGTGTGTACCAGATTCTGTCGTATAAACACAACATAAATGCAAACCCCAAAGTTTAAAATAGCCAAAAACCAGAATCTGACTCACTAAGTAGTATACAAAGTGACATAAACGTAAATTAGCAAATGAAGCAAACGGATTGGCTCAAACAAGAAATGTACACCTACGCACATAACCACACACACACACACACACAGAGTTCCAGAAGTGCATGTAGTGGTTATGAGATCGCAAGGTCATTTGGTTTTCTCCCATTGGTCACCTACATCAACACATCAAAATGCAAAAGATTTTTACTTTTTTTTTTTTTTACTTGTTGCCTTTATTTTTCCCTGACTTTTTGGGATTTGTGATAACATGATGGCTCCTGTCTGCATGTTAGTCATCTCACCTCTCTTCTTTTTACCCTCCCACTTCAGGATCCCCCTCTGTTCCCCGTCTTATTCCGTTCGCCTCTCATTTTCTGAAGCACCCACCCCCCTCTTTTTTTTTTCTTCTTGATTTTTAGTTTCTCTTCCCCCTGTGCTCCTCCCTCCCCTCCTAATTTTGACCATCTGTGTGTAGCGGGGGGTGGGTGTGTAGCAGTAGTGAGCGTTTCTCAGAACCCTTGTGGTTATTCTCTGTGCTCTGTGTGTATTTCTGTGTGCTCAGTCTGCCGCTGTTGTAAGAAACTGCCTACCTTTTCAGTGAATATGACTTGAGGCATAATGCCTTCACAGTTCTGGTAGACCACAATAGGAGAGAGCCATCCCCAAACAAGGGTTCACAGTTCTGAAATGTGGAAATGGTTTTGGACTTGTTTAAAAAAAAAAAAAACTTACGTTGCATCCATCACATTTTTTATCCAATCATTCCATGTTAGTTGCTGATTTTTTAGTAGCAATAATTGAATCTACTTCCATTTAGTTTACTATCATATCTTTTTCCTTCCCATATTTATTTGCTTGAACATCTGTACTATTTCAGGGCAGTTTAGTGAGGAGAAGCAGGCAGTATCAAAGCATGCTCGAAGAAAGCAGTATAGAAAGTACTTTTTTTTTTTTTTTTCTTTTGAATTGGCGTGAGATGTGAATGTTAATCGTTTCCGCCTCATCAGATATCTGTTTTGATTTCTGGTAGATGAAAAGGAGGCAGATCAGGAATGAGCCGCGTTTCTTCGCAGGTGGTAAAATGGCACTTCCTGTTTGTCTGTGATGTGGCAGGAAATTAGGTCACATGGTGGAACACTGACAGGGCTGGCTCACCTAACCCAGATCTCTTTCCTGGAAGCAGTGTGTTTTTCCTCTCTCTATTGCTTTTGTAGATGTGTTTTCTTGCAAATGCACCAGTTAGATACATAATGTCAGTATTTGCATACGTTTAACAGCTTGTTGTTTTTTTCCCCCCAAAAGCGAGATCGGCTGTTTTTAGTTTACGCCGATATGTAGCCGCTGATGTTCTACCTGCACAGTGCATGTAGTGCACTGTGCATGTAGTGCACAGTGCACTACATGCACAAAAGAGAAACGGACGCTCTCTTTTTAAGCGTCTGTTTTGGTTTGGGGTGTTTTTACGTGTGTCTCTGTGCGCAGGGCATGCTCCCTGACCTCCATTAATTTCTCAGCAGTGGCTGAGACTGTGAGCGGTTTACCAGAATATTGTCAGCTAGCAGGTGCAACACACACACACACAGATACTAGTTTGTGGTTTTTGTCAGACAGCATGCTGAGTGTGTGTTTGGCTGCAGCAACAATACAATCCTCCTTAACATATTCACAGGAGGTGTTGTTTTAGGCCTTTCCTTGCAAATGATGTAAAACAAATGCAGTTAGACATTTTAATATTGATAAGCACATAAAAATTAAAGAATATTTATATATTTTTCTCATCAAGTTGTAATAAAGCAGTAGTTGTCGAAAATTGTTCGAAACTTTGCTTTCATGAGAACCCAGTAGATCAAGAAAAAAAAATTAATTGGGGAATTTTTTTTCTTCCCAATCAATTAAACCGCAGCTAAACCAACCATGGTTTAATCTATGCTCTCCCTTGGCTGGGGAAGGCTGCTGTGAAACTGTCAGAGGTTTATGTCACTCTTCAAAGCAGACTGATATAGCCGGTGCGTTGCTATCTGCTCATGTTCATGCTTCATGATTTGTTTGCACTAGACGATGAGGCTGTCTAGTTTCAGCTTTTTAAAGAAACTTAATCACTTGCATATAGTTTGTGTAGATTTCAGTGAGGTTTTTTTTAACCTTGACTTTTTTTTAACTGTATCCTTAGCTACATCTTAATAAGAAAAAATAATAATTCAATCTTGTTTTGCTTTGTTTTGTTTTTTTTACTTTTGGCCAATTTCTTCTTTTTTTTTCCAATTAACAATTAAGTTGACAAACCCTTCTTGGAATCCTAAGTTAGCATTGCTAACTTCAAATATCGGTATCTTTGTGTTTTATTTTTATGTTCCCAGCGCCCCTTAGGCTGCTTGGAGATCTCCAAATTTCCAAAGTGTATCAGGCTGGGAACCATAATCATTTTTTGTAAAGCATCTTACAGCTTTTCTGCTTCTTTTGACATTACCTGTCAATGCTTTACTGATGGCACTCAAGTCTTCCATTGCTAACCACTTTCTCACTGAAGAATGTCATTGTTGGTGTGACCTGAAAGCACTTACTTATTGAGGGATAATTGATTGGAGAAAGATTTTTGAGGGATAAAACAGAAAATCAAAAAATTTTGGTTATTTACTTCTATCTCTATGTATCTTTATTTCCCACTATTGCTATAATTTTATATTTTGTTTTTGTGAAATCAATAAATTATTAAGTTTTTCCATTGTTTGTATTTTCAGAGAAATTTTCCATTTCCTTTGCTGTTAAAAACACAAAACATAACCAGACTTTTAAGCCTTCAGAATCAAAGATTGACTTATTACCGGTATTATACAATTTTTTTTTTGTCATCTGTTAGGGGGAAATGCATATCCTGAACATGTACATAAATATGCATGCATTTAATTCTGCAGGTTCTGGGAAGACTGAGTTGAACAAGTTTTCAGCTGACGTCGGGTTTTCAGCAGTTGGTGATGTTTGCGCTTCTCACAGATTAGCCTGACTGCATTGTAAAATTGTTGACCTTGCTCCCACAGATTGCAGCTCTCACTGTATCTGGGGTGTTGTGGTTCCGTGTCAGCTCAACTCTCTGCTTTATGGTCAGGCGTCTGATTGACTTAAATTTAACCAGAGTCCTGCCTCAGTCCAGCAAGTCGAAGTGCTTGACACGGAACAGGAATGTCAGAAAAATCTAAGTGAAAACTACTGACATCTGACTGACTGCTTAAGAATCTGAGCAAGCTGCATTCAGTACGATTCAAGCCATAGTTCGCCTTTGTGCACAGGACTATTTCATTACATGTTTTGTACTTCTAACTGGGTTCCAGCTGCTCCAAAACCAAAAGTTTAAACTCTACTCATGTCTGTGTCATCATGCATGTTTTCAGTCATTTTTTCCTACCTCTCTATATCCAGCTGGATCTCTTGTCCTCACAATGAGTGTTTATTCACAATTGTGCTTATATGTTTTTTTTAATTGGTGGGATGTTCTGGGTCATTTATATAATTTTATTAGCTGTTCATTTTATTAGATTTTTTTCAGCTGTGCTAACATTTTCACAGGTTTTTCAGTCTTTCCTGTAAGTCACTGGATTAACATCACTGTGCTGCTTCTTTTTTATTTACCAGCTGTTTCCTGTTCGGTTCATAATATGTGGTTTGAAACTTTAAGCCTTGCAACCGAATGTCGGAAGAACAGCGTTTTTTTTTTTTGCTGCACTCTTTCTTCGCGGCAGCGACCAACAAGCCCATGATTTAATGCATTGGTGTCGTAGGTGTACTTTGTGTCTGTGGGTCATTTTCTCGCATGTTGTGCCTATCTGCATCTTGGAGGAAATGGTTTATAGATATTTTTTAAGTAACCTCGATAAACACTGATAATGCAATAAGCATTTATGGTAACTGTGTGTTTGTGCGTGCAGAGAGGTTTTGATTGTGATACTTTTTCCCTGTTACGTGATTATTCATGAGCATCTGTGTTTTTGTTTGTTTTGGGTTTTTTTCTTTTTGCATACACATTTGAGAAGTTGCTCTATAGAAGCCCAAGGGTTATACTCTTCCAAGTACAAAAGGCCTTGGTTGCTCCATTCAGAGAATAATTATGATGAGTATCTTTATTCTGTATCCAGCACAGACATTCATCTCTTTCCTGGAAAATTGTATCAGCAAACTGGATTCATAGTTTTCTACTGAATAATTTCCTAGTAATGTAATAATTTGTTTATTCTTGCTTCTAGGAAGGTACGGAGTAGCAATCGTTATCAAAGTTTTGTTTTGTTTTGCTCCACCAAAACAAAAATCTATTAATTTTTTGTTTTGTTGGAATGGTCCTTTATCACAAAAAAATATTCCCAACTTTATAAAAATATAATTTAATTCCCAAAGTAAATTAGATGTTGTATCTCGTATCATCTGAGTTCCTTCTATCGGTTGTCGTGGATAATGATGCTGTGGGCAAGAAAGGTCTCTTGTAGCAGTCAGTTCTAGCAACAAATCTGAAGAGGCCTCTGACTGAAGACTGTTGCTCTATGACAGTCAAATGACATGCTAGCAGCTCAATATCTTGTCAGCTGTTATATTACAAAGTAACAATGTGGATGACACCATCACTTGTTGGAGACCACTGCTAATCCTCCTTAGTTGCTTTTGCTACACATCTTTTAATCTATGTTTGGCCCTATGGTCAGAAACCTGTGTGTACAAACCCTTTTCTGTCTAGAATATTTCTCCAGACATTTTGTGGATCGCCTGATGTGATGGGAGCCTTTCTGTACTTTTTGTTTAAAGGGGATTTTCCATGTTTTCTTTGGATAAAGGTGCTCCCAGCTGTCCCAAAGCATTAGAAATGGTTGTGTAACTATTTTGCAGATATTGGATTTGTTGGAATAATGTGTTCTGAACATTTAGGGAGGAAGCCAAAAGCAGAAAAACCTCATATTAGTAGCACTGTTTGGTCAGTTTGTTTAAATAAAAAAAAGAAAACGTCCAGGTATTTTATGAATTCCCTTTTTTCCTCACCTTTTCCCTCTTTGTCCCTCTGCTACTGTTTCCCTCCAGCATGCCACCGCAGCAGGTGTGCGCCGCTTCGTCAAACCCCCAGAGTCTCTGGAGCGGTCGCTGGAAATGTCTCGCCACCGGGGCCGCAAAAGAACTCAGAAAAGACCGAATTACAAAAACTTGGGCGAGGAGGATGACGATAGAGCAGGGGGAGGCGGCAGCAGTTGTGCAGGAGAGGTGGAAGAGGGCTGGGATGACGACAGCGGCAGAGGAGGAGAGAGGGAGAAGGGAAAAGGTACAGAGGGATTAGGAGGAGGAGGAAGTGGGAGCTCTAAGGGAGGCAGAGCGAGTGGAGAGATGGCGGAAGGTGAGTTTGTGTCTCATTGGACACAGCAGTACAGGACTGTGTTTGTGTGTATTTTCTCCCATCAATCAGACTTCTTGTTCCCATTAAATCCTCCAAACAGAAAAGAGAAGAGCTAAAAGGACAACAAGGCTGCATTTTTAATTGCTCTCTGCTTTGATTTTCCTTTGGGTGATGATGAGAACATTTCCAAACCTTGTGTTTTCTAAACCGTTTAACCTCTTCATCTGTGACCTCATTGGATAAAACAAATTAAGAATCATGAAACAGAAAATTGAGGATTGTGATGCAGGCTTTGCTCTTTCCACTGTTTGGATATTTTTTAATTTATCCATGAATAACCCCATTAAACATAATGTCCATTAAAGCAAAACTGTCCATTCCTGCGATGATACACCATCCATCCTGTGCTCCTCACCTCTGCCTTTCTCCCACTGCTTCTCTTACTGTGTTTGTGTGTTTTATATAGAGCTTCCACATTGTGTGTGACCATTTCAATCATCTGAAATTAATCCTTGTTTTTGTTTATGATGGAATAGTCCCGTTTCACAAGACAGTTTGCAGGGAGACAATTTTAACAACTTAGACACAGAGGGAAAAAAAGTGACTCTGTGGATTTTTGCAAATGTAATGTGGTGGGCAGATTAGCAAGAAGTAGTTTCAAAATAAGATGTGTACTAAATGGGTAGGAAAAAACGCCTACACTACTTAGCAGGTTGGTAAACCATGCAGTAAAATTAGAAACTTAAGTTGCACATTGATTGTCTAAGATGTTCATCCTATTTTTAAATGCAAATTATATTTTACCTATCTTCCTACATGTGCAGCATTTCTTTGCTGTTTGGGTCTATTTCATTTGACCTAATTAAACTGGAACATGTTCTAGACTTGCATTTGGCCTAGAAGTGCAAGTAATCAGTTAGAGTTAAAGTTGACAGATCTTCTCGCTCCACTAATGGCAATTTTTTTTTAAAATCTGATCATTTTGCTTTTATTGAGGGCTGACCAAAAGACAATGTTTTTTTTGTCAGCTGCTTAAATACACACCAAATACACAAAATTATGGTTATCTTACATTAACTTTGACATATTTGTACAATAATACAAAACAGGAACCTTTGTGATAGCTGAACAGAAACATTAAAGATGCTTAAGGACGTGCAAGGGTGCAATTTTAAAGGCAGAAAACAAAACTCAGGGGCACAAAACAAAAAACAGAAGAGGGAGAAGGATAAAGATGTAGGGATTAAAAAAGCTTTTCAAAGTGTTTAAAAGACAGCAGGTAAGTTTTGTCAATGTATGCAGAGCAGGCTTGTCAATATTCAGGTTAGTTTAAATTACTAGCAAAATAACATACCACTGTTTTGCAACTGTATGTTGCATTTGTAATAAATTACAGCAAGAAAAATGAAGAAAACTTTTGGTGGTCAGTTTGTTGTTTCGAGTGTAATCATTTAACTTGATGGAGAATCAGAACAAGTTACAGAACTTGGCAGTGATAAACTGGAGTTTAAATGTCTAAGCACAGTATAACGCTACAGCGCTGTTGTGATGTGTCGGATAAGTCTGATCAAATGTAGTATCCAACCATTATTTAAAACTGTTGAAAAACTTTGTGTGCGTTTTAATATGTGAATTGACCGCTATATTTTTTAAACCTACTTAACACAAAGTTCATATCATCCAGCTGTGAGGGTGGAGAGAAGAAAGAGAGGAAGACAGAGAAAGAATGAGGACAGGCAGGAGGAGGTGACAGGTTGGTCTAATATTAGGTGAAAGCTCAGGAACAGCTACTGCCATTATTGTATAATTGCTATTATACACTAATGGCAATAAAAAGAAAAAAGTATCTACTTAATTATAAAACGAATCATTTAAATGAATAAAATGATGCAACAGATTAATACTCTCATAATATGACGTTAAACTGGGTTTAATTAAGGGTATTGACATGAAGAGGGGTAAATGCAAATGAACCCTTTTTTCCAGGTTTTATTTGCAATCTATTAGGTAAACCTGCATTTTTCCTACCTTATAATAGCTATATACTGCTTTGTGTTGGTCTATCACAAAATTTCAATAAAATTTTGTGAAGTTTGGTTGAAATGTGAAAAGGTTGAGTTTAAATTTTTATTTTTAAGATTGTGATGATAGTGTGGTATACGATTAGAAACAGAAGTTTGTGGGGAATGCACCTTAAACTACAAAGTGCGTGTGTGTGTTTGTCTGCACACAGAAATTGAGATGGTGGTGATGGAAAAGTGTAGAGCATCAGAACTGACTGAACAGAACATCACCGATGAAGAGAAGACTGCTGCTGCCACTCGAACACACACAGAAAGAAGCAGGTACAGGTTTACACACTCCTTCACACAGCAATAGATGAGGACGTAGTGTCGGTGGGCTGACATCTTGTCACCTTCTCGCCCTCGCAGGCCGTTCCTGGACATGGTGTACAGCGCCTTGGAGTGCACCAATGATGACTACCACGCTCTGTTTGTGCTCTGTCTACTTTATGCTATCTCACACAGCAAAGGTTTGTTAATTTGCAGCAGTCAGTGTTAACGTCAGACAGTCCATTCCTCTCCAAATATCCTATAAATAGTCCTCAGATGCGGATTGTTTGATGTTTCCATGGAAGGAATCTTGTGAACAAATTGTGTCCCCGACTGTGGCGGATGCAAGCTTGGAAATGTTTTGTTGTTCTTTTTGGGGGGTTTTCTCACATAAATTACATTGACAGCTTCCAGTTTCATGCCTCATTGCTTTTCAAAAACTAGATAATGTTGTAATGAGTTATGGTTTATTACCTTTCGAGTATTTGTCAGCTCGGTTCCTGATGGCCTGCATTCTTCTTCATGGCGCCTTGAGTCATCCCCGGATTATTGAAGTCTGGTCTAGAGGTTGACATAACTACATGAAATATTATTCCTACTATTTTATCTAATCGCAAGTACCTGGCAAATGGGTAATTTACTTTATCATTAAAAAATTTTGTTTTAAATTGTAATATTCTTCCTATTAAAGTTATAATTAGATAGCTGTCAGTGAAAACAAATTCTAAACAAATCTGAATCACTAAATTATTGTTTAAAAATTACTTCGGTGTTTTTGCACAAGCAACATTTAAAATGGCATCTTGCTGATAAACGTTTTGATTTTCGATTGTCCCAGAAGGACAATCATTTAATAAAATGTATTTTGATAAATCAGCTTATCTTGTTTGAGTGCAATGATTTTAAAATTTATAATTTCGTTAAAGGTGTGAACCGTGATCTTCTGGAGCGACTGCAGTTGCCGGTTCCTGACCAGGAGAGAGGTTCTTACAGCGTGGTGCTTGTGGAAAGACTGATCAGAATAATGAACCAGGCAGCGTTGCCAGGTAACAAAACATTCAGCTTTAAATGCTGATTACCATACCATGGAGTCACCAAGAATCAATATGTTTCAAGAAGATTCACTTTGAAAATACAAGTATTACCAATTTGTTGCCTAGAAACCACCAGTACATGACATGAACGAGCACATCCTATCTGTTCGTTGTGAATTAGAGATGAGTTCACCATTCATGTAAATGGTTTCTTAACTGGGCACTTAATGTGATAAACTCCATTCCCATATGTTTTTTTCGCAGATGGGAAAGTTCGCCTTGCAACACTTGAGCTGAGCTGCCTTCTGTTGAAGCAGTCGGTTTTGTCGGGAAGCCACTGTATAATTAAAGATGTCCATCTAGCTTGCCTCGAGGTAACACACATACCCTACATGCACATAATAGCTTCTAAGTGATGCGTTGTGTAAAAAAAAAAAAAGTGTCATGTTTCATTATCTCTCCTGACACAACAAATTCCAGATAACAGGAGCCAGAGGTTTCCTTGTCATGTTGCTTCGCTAGAATCTGGGTTTCTAGTGAAGTCCTTACTTCTTGTTAAGACTCGTTATGAGGGTCTCCTTAGAATGTGAACAGACTCCCCTCCTTTCTCCAAGAGTCCTTTCTCCAAGAGTCCAGTAACTCATAATTCATTTTGTTTACTGTCTGGTTTCTGTTCCTGTCTCATCAATCTATGCTGCTGAATTCCAGGATATGCTAAACAACAGATAAATATTTCAAAGGAAATTTCACCCTGCGGTGCCAATATTTGAAGCAATAATTGATTAGGTCTCCTCTCGGAGTGTAACGACTCTTACAGTTGTTTTTATTTTTGTATTAATTAATATAAAATACCAGAAAACAGATTCTATATAAATCTTAATCGCATCAAGCTTTTCCTGTTGGATAGTGAAGCATATATTTTTAACTGTACAGTCAGTCTGGACTTCTTACAGGCAACAACTCTCAAATGTTGTATTATCAAAGGCAGAGGCTGTTACCGGCAATGTAAAAATACTCTGGTTGTTAATGATCATTTGTCAGTCATAAAGCCATACAAATAGACATCATTCGATTGACCAGTTAATATTTATAACTTGATTTATAATTGTAATGTAATGAGCTTTAAGTAGATTGTATCTGATTTCTATTTGTTTTCCTTTTGTAGGTAGCTCTTGTTCCTATAAATAAGCTGCAGTGACTCACTAGTTGATTGACAAGATTGTTGCTCGTAAGCCAGTGTTTCTCAGGAAGTACATCGGAAACTCACAATTGTCTTTCCCAGTGAAGCTTCACTTACCAGTTCTACGGACAGTGCATCTAGGTTTCTATAGCATGTGTTGATTTCCCTTAGACTGTGTCATGTTACACTGTTTGGAATTGCAGGGAAACCCTAATATGCTAGAGAACATTGTTCTGTGAACATTTGAGTGGTATGCCAAAAAATTAAAAAATAAAGAGTAAAAACTGGTTTGTGTTTGCAGGGTGCCAGAGAAGAAAGTCTGCATTTACTGCGGACCTTTTACAAGGTAATTGCACAAACTACAAATCTCAACAGCACACTTTTGAACTGTGGGAATATACACATGCTCCATGATGTTTTATTATATGCCTTTCTAATCTTATACCTGCACATTTGTTTGTTTGAGTGCCTTCCATTAAAGACTGGTATCATCTTGTATTCTTTGGATTCCAAAAGGATTACTTCCATTCTTTCATTCTTGATTTGTATTGCACAATATGACTTCAGGTCATTGAAACAAGAAGCATTTAGTACTTGGCCACCAGTGTTTCAGAGAAATTGATCTTGGAAGAAAAAGGAACAACAAAATTTTTTGTATTGCATCCAGATTAATCCGAGAACAGCCTCATAACAGAAACTAAGTGAAAGCCTCCCAGTTTCCATCTGATTAGTCGGTTCGTTATAATTGAAAGTAACCCCCTCCTGAGAAAAAGCATTGTTAGTTAAAGTATTGGCATTTTGTGTTTTCTTTGCAGTTAAAATGTAAATTTTCATCTTTACTTTCATTTTTGATTTGATTCAGTCTGGATATTATTTTGCAATCAGTCAGATGAGTTGCTTTTCTTTTTAAAACGAAAGTTTTCTTTTGGTTTGTTTCTCTTTAAAAAAAAAAAAAACAACAAAAAAACATACTAATTGCTGTAAGCCTGAGTTTTTAATCATCAGGTCTTTGCACCAATTTGTGTTGAATGTTACTAAAGCCAGAGAAGAGAACCTTTTCTGATGTAATCTGGGATACTTTTGGAGAACAATGGCTTTCATTGTTGCGTGCTATCAACATTGCTCATCTTTGTGCAATATTCCAGTCATAAATGCTTCAATTTTGACACTATCGCTGTCTGCAGATCTGCAGATGGTCTGGCCTTGACTGACTTTTTGTCTATTGACAATTAAGTTACTGATTTAAAGAGTGTATATCATATCTTATTGATTTTCAGTGCCAGAAATCTTTAAAATCTTGCAAAAATAAGATGTAAATAAATTACTTTAGGCCTTTTTGTAGTTTTTCAAAGCCGATTTAAAAAAATGCATGGCTATTAAAGCAGAAAGGAATAAACATAAATGGGGAGATGTCGCTTTACCACCTGGAGACTTCATAGCGATCACAGAACTTCTAGACAAAAACGCCATTCTGATCATAATATGTGAAATGGGTGTGTGTCAGCTTATTGACAGGTCATTGAAAGAATAAATGGAGCACTTTTCCTACAAAGATTATTCATGGAGATGCAATAAGTTCTGTGAAAATTTTCAAATTCAGAGAGCAAGAAGGAACAAGCCAAGCCCATGAAAAGAAGACAAAAGAGAGTTGTTACAGATTGTAAACAACTAGAGCCTGGAGGCTGCTGCAGTTGTTATTTGAGAGTATGTAGCTTATTGGGGAGGGGAACTTTCTCAGGAGATGTATATTTTTAGGTAGTGTACTTCTCAGTGGACGTGTGAACAAGTAACTTGGTGTTCCTTGGCTGCCCAGAGGTGCTTCTTGAAATAATTTATCTCCTGTCCGTAATGTTCAGTTTTGACTCAGGGCGCCTTTAATTCAAATGAGTCATTTGAAAATTGTTTTCCAGCTGTCATGGTTAATTGAAGTGATGAAACTTATAGATTAACGTCATGTTCTGTCGGAGGAGGCTTTTTTTTTTTAGTTTTGGTTTGACATTCTCGAGGTCTGCCTTGTAGTTACGATACAAAAATCTCACCTTGTTGAGCTATTGACTAATTTTGAAGCGGATAAGGACCAGAAGAAAGTGGTCTGTTGGAGGTGTTTACTTCCTTGATGTGCTTTTAGACTGCATTAATTTTCTATTGCTACAGAAAGTCGACTAGGTTTGTTAAACATTTTTTGGGAAAAAAAAAAATCTCTGTCACCAAATTGTTTATTATCTGTGCAAAAGCATTATGCAGTCCAGCCTCCAAAGTTTTGGGTTGTATAAAAAAGGTGTAAATAGCTAATTATGTTGAAGTTGTTCATTTCATCCCAATTTGTGACCAAGTGGTAAAAATGAGGACAAAAGTGAAAATGAATTATGGGCAGAATCTCATTTTAACAACTGCCCATCAATCCTCATTCCAACGTATGGAAGAAGTATGGCATCTCAGCGTTTTCTTTCTGGTCCTTCAAAACAGATTTTTCATGGGAAACCATCAATAAACATTTGCTTTCATCTCTAGATGGTCTAATTGGCGTTTTTTTATACATTACATTTGATAAAAATGTTTAAAAAAGGCTTTTTAAATTAATTTAAAAATTTACTAGATGAACACATTGTGCAGTTTAAACACAAAGCACTGTATAGCTGTCAGTTCAATATATATATAGTACAAAAACACTTATCTTCAGTTGATGTATTTAGATCTGAAGCCACATAAATATGCTTAGCGTTTTAGCATATTGATGGCTTAATATAATTTATGAATGTCTTATGACTTGTGTTTTAACATAGTTTATGAAGCAGCTTCCATGTTTTTTGGGGGGGGGTTTGTCACAGGGTGAAGAAATCTTTCTGGACATGTTTGAAGATGAATACAGAAGTATGACGGTAGGTTAACCTTAGTAAATACGCTAATAATACATTTGAAAAGCATCATCTGTAAATTAAACTGTAGTTTTGAGGTGTTTATGTTTCCTGTCACTCATCGTGGTGTATTTGTTGCAGAGTAAACCTCTGAATGTGGAGTACCTAATGATGGATGCCTCCATACTGCTGCCGCCCACGGGCACCCCTCTGACGGGTATCGACTTTGTAAAGAGACTACCTTGTGGAGACGTGGAGAAGACCCGCAAGGTTTGTCAAAATAGATGCATCCACA
The DNA here is from genome assembly GCA_903067055.1 of Poeciliopsis paucimaculata. NCBI lineage: Eukaryota > Metazoa > Chordata > Actinopteri > Cyprinodontiformes > Poeciliidae > Poeciliopsis > Poeciliopsis paucimaculata. Next base: position 20,636 of record CAEGAD010002545.1, on the reverse strand, counting down.
TACAGTAGCTCAGGGTAGTGATTGTAACATTCCCGGCAAAGCAAATCTTAGATTTTCTTGTAAAAAGCTTCTTGTTTTCAGTTTGTTGATAATGTCAGTGTGTTAATGTCCTTTCGCGTTCTGGACTTTTCTTTTTCAAACACTGGTTGCGATTGCTTCGTAAATACATTCATCTTAAGTTTTGTCTGGCAACTCTTTGTTTCTCTTTCAGGCTATTCGAGTGTTCTTCATGTTGCGGTCATTGTCACTACAGCTTCAGGGAGAACCAGAAACTCAGCTTCCTTTGACCAGACCCGAAGACCTAATTAAGACAGATGATGTCTTAGACCTCAGTAAGAGTCTCACACTCGGGCTTAGTTTTAGGAATGATGTCATTTTTAAGTTGAAAGAAAGTGAAATCTGACCTCAGTCACTCAGACAAAAATAAATTGGTTTTCCTGTTGAGAGGGGACTTTTTAGAGTTTCTTGCACTCCACAGTTAAAACGCTCCAATCTGACAAACCTGATTTTCTTTGCTAAGGAAAGCGGCCATTCTAAAACAGAGTGCAGAGTTTATAGATGCAGCATGCAAAGATTAACAACCACAGCGATGCTGAGCACACACACATACCCTTAGCAATGCAGCTTCCCACACACTGATAGCCTGAGCAGTTTTCTTTCACCGTTCACAGGTATGTTGTGGAAACTCGTACGTGGTTAGCTCTACAGCTGCACAGTAATGTGAACCAGGCTTGATACTCTATAATATATTTGGTTCATAGACTTTGCAACCAGACATGTAACATTCTTATATTTTGGCATTTGCATTTTTTTGTTTTGTTAATGTTGAACATAATTGAACGATAACCTTAGATTACAAAAAAAAAAAAGTATAGTTAATGTATATAAAGCTGGTGGTTTTCTTGTGATCATTTACTATTGAAGGTCTAATTACCCTCAGTGATCATTTACTATAGAAACAGTTTTCAGGGTCAAAGCTCATGTTTAGCTACATTTTGATTTTCTAACCTAATTCTATGGCTTACAAAGACACAAATCATTAACTATTTAGATTTATCTTCATTTATATGTTACTGATTAAAGTTAAAAAAATCTTTAATCAGTAAGTTGAAACTTAATTCCTCAAGTTTATCAGTGTAGTAAAGCAAAACCATGATGGACATTTGTAAAGTCAATGCTAAACTTTCAGCTTCTTTTTATGTTTTTATTGGTATGTTAAAATGACTGCTCTGAGAGGGAGACGTTATCTCTGTCATCAATTTTCTAAGCTCAGTCTCAACGTGACCATAATGCCAAAAGTATTTTTATCACCTATACATTTCCGTGTTTTTTATATTTAAACTTTATTGTATGTTTTTTTTTTTGTTTTTTGTTTTTTGGGCGGAATGATTTTATTAAACGGACCAACACAAAAGTCAAAAGTTTGAAGTTGAAAATATACTTTTCTTGTTCTTTCCAAAACATCAAAACACTTTGCTGCACATTTGTATTCAACCTTTTATGTCAACACTTTGCAGCTCTTCCATATCTGCCATGGCCCTGTTGCCTGCCTTTTTTTATTAGTACGTTCTACCTAAGAAATGTCCAAAGGTTTGCAGTTCTGCCATGCTATAAATATGTTGAACACTGTTTTTAAAATGGCTAAACGTTGAAAGCTTTGTTGGCTGTGAATGCCAACAAAGCTTGGCATTCACAGAGTTGCAAGAGTTGTCAACAACATTGGGGTTGTTTGTACCTTATAAACAGATGAGAAACCAGATTAAACCACAGAGGAAGTTCTGTCCCTTGACTGCACATGTCCATAGATTTGAAATTATAACAAACATACAGATTTCTGCTTTGAGGATCCGTTTTGAAGATGCGTGGCTTCTATAGATCTCATGGGTTTTTTTTGGTATTGGTGACTGTGCAATCTGTGTCGTATGTAGGTAGCAGTGGCCTTTAAATGTTATGTTATCTGTGGTGAGTCAACTAGAAAAACATGTCTGGTTGCAAATCGTGTCGCCAACCTGTTGTCTGATAGTTGTAACAAACCAGTGACACAGCAGTTCATTGTCTGTCGCCACCATCTGCTTTATCTTTGTCCGTTGGCAGTTAGACTGTCTTGTAGGTTTTACATTTCTATGACTGGACTTGATTAACAGATACCATTTTAGGACTTTCCTTATTTCCTTTCTGGAAAAGGAAATAAGATAAAAGGAAAGACTTTTGACAAAGAGATAAAACCGACCAAATATCTCACTTCTGTTTTACTTTCATCTCTAACTCAGTGGCTGAAACTCTTGTGTACTGATTTTTCCAAATGCCAGTTGAAAGAGGCTGTGGCAGATCTGGGTTTTGACAAACCTGTTAGGTGTCATGTGGTTTGACTTCCTGGAATTGATGTCACTGAAAAGATGATCTTCAACCAAGTGTGTAGTAATAATGACTCCAAGTTGAAACAGTTGATTAAAAAAAACTGCTTTCCTTGTTTGACTGTATTTGTAAGCTGGTTGATTATCTAAGAACACATTCTTAGTAATTGCAGGCGGAGGGGGAGGGTTTTTTCCTGGTGAGTGGGAAGAGTAACCTCTTCAGTCTCCCACCCACAAATGTGTTTTTTTTTTTTTGTTTGTATTTTTTCTGACCATTAGGTTGCTACCACCTACATTCCACCTCCTCTTCTAATAACTTTTGAATCATGGAGCATTTCTTTGTCTTGATAAGTTTGGGGGAGTTTTGGAGGTGAAAGGTGCTGTTTCATTTTGGATATTACCATATTTCAAAAGGTTCAGGTCAGTGTACAGTTTCATAAGAGAAACAAAGTTGCTCAGACGTCTTTAATGTAACACTCTCAAACATGAACAATATGCTTAAAAGATAAATGGGGATTATTTCAGATTAATATAAAGTTTGAAGACTTTAACCCTTTGATAAAGAATCACTTATGACATTTAAATTGAGGGTATGTTACTGCATCAAAATAATACCTGAAATGTTGCTTTTGATTCTTTCATGCATGTTTGCGAAATCCTTGAATCTCCCATGGCAACCATATTGGGGGTTGCCTAACCGCTTTCTTTCACAAAGCACTGCCTAACTACCTAAAGCTCCTCCTCGGAGCTGCAGCCCCCTGCTACTTCCCCACACAGATCCGCCAGACTAGGAGCAGCAGCAATTACAAAACACCTCTTGGAACTGGGCAGCTGCTGAGCTTATGATACAGACTACTTCTCATTTTAAAGTTTCTAAAGATGAGGGTAAACGGCATAATGAAGGAGCATTGTTGTGATGTGCTGAAGGCAGTGTCAGAAATAGTAGGAGTTTGTTAGAGACAGAAGCCAATTTCAAGGCACCAAATTACAAAGTTAAATTTCTTTTAAGCTATTTTTCATTTATTCAGCTTTTTTACAACTATAACAATAAAGTAACAGTTACTTATGGCATTATGTGCCTGCAAGACGCATAGTCCAACAAGACTATACCTCACTGTAGTCTTGTTGGTCACTCTGATTAACATGCCCAAGCTGATCCCACAAGTTTTTAGTAGCGCTGAGTATACGACTGCCGACAGGCCGCTCCATCCTCTCCACTACCAGATTTTGGAGGCAGTCTGATAAACGTTGCTCTGTGGGGGTTGAGAATTGAATTTATTCCTAAAAGTTGAGATGTGAAATCTCCACTAGTTGAAGAATCTCTTTTCAATGCCTCTAAAGTGCCTCCAATTATGAGGTCTTGGCTTTTCCTTCGAGGAAGATGCTGCACCACTCCACTCTCTTTGGCAGTAAAACCATTAGTGTCATTAAGCGTTATCGGTTCATTTTGTTGTTTTAACAAGTTCCCTTATTTTCTGTGCCAAGTACTTAATGACAGTGGATTGCCCTTACTTTAATAGGGGTAATCTACAACTCTGTTGTGATCACTCAACAAAGTTGACACAACAAAGTTGTGATCACATTACAACTTGAGTTGCTTTGATTGCTCAAGAAAGGGTGAACTGTACAGATACTACTGTGTTTGTGTGAAAAAGATTTTGTATATTTCGAAACCATTTCCTCTTTTTGGAGAGTGAAGATATCAAATCATCTATCAGTGCATGGAATTGTTTGTTTTACTTTATAGTAGTTGGTCATGGGGTTGCTTCCTTGCCAACTTTTTGTGGCAATAAAAAGGCTCATGGAAATAAAGATACTATCAATTAGCCTAAAAAGATGGTGCTAGATTGTAATCGGAGCAAGCAGATCACTTTCTGTCAAAGCTAAAATAAGACACTGGGGGTGGTATGGTTTTTCCCATTTTGTCAGGGGACTGAATCTATCTAACTTCCCCTAATTTCTTTGACCATTTAAATTCTAGTATACTCTTGTTACCATTGGAAACCAAGGACTACCTCTACTGATGAAAATACTTTTCACTGGGTTCTGCTTCATTAGGTGGCATTCAGTTTCTGGCAATCCCCTTTGATCTTTAATCACACCATACATTTTACAAGCTCGTGCATATATCTGTGCTCCTCACCCCCCTGGTCTAAGTGGAAACATTAAAACAGTAATAAAAGTTTGTCTTGCTTCCTGTGTTTGTACACTAGCAAGATAAAATCTGATCTCCACAACTGTTTCTGTCTGGTAAAACAATTGAATACCTTGGTGGGAGGAGAGGGGATTAAAAAGGAGCAAAATGAGAAGATAGCGAGAATTTAATCATGGAGTTGTACATCTGGTTTAGCCGGTTTACATTTGGAGAAAGTTGAGCGTGGGTGATATGTCAACCAAAACCAGTGGTGTCAGATCAGATCATTTGCAGCTTTACTTTGCTGGTTTTGTGGTGCACTGCAGTAAATAATGCTCATATGTGAACTTATCAGTTCTTGTTGCGCCTCAGCATGTGGGAGGAAAGCATCTTCTCCGTCCTTTTAAGTGCATCAAGCCGTCTGGCTGCGTTGGCCCACTATGCTTCTGTCTGGGGTTTGCGTACACAAATTAGCACAGCATCATAAAGTCACAAAACAAAAGATATTTATATTCCACCGGTCCTCTTTAAGTAACTTCATTAGCCCTCCTTATTTTGCCCAAAGTTGTTCCAAAGAACAGGATTGTGTTCCGGTTGAAGGATTAAACAGAAGTAGGTTTATTGTCCCTTAGTTTAGATTCTCCCCCCCCCAAGTTTTTAAAATATTTTTATTGTTCTGTTAAAGTTTTGCTTGTAAAAATGTGGCCAGATCTCTAGAACAAGTTAACTTATGTCACAGATATGTTGTATACTTAATTTTTACCCAGTAGCTAATTTGGGGACATCTCAGATTAGGTTTTTCTACTCTGAACATAATAAGACAGTGTTGAGAACACATTATAAATTGTCTTAACTAATTCTAAATAAAACTTCAAAACAGAATAAATGGCAACAAGAAAAACAATGTTGGTTATCTTTATCTTTCAATCATTTAACAGGTAATTTTAAGAGTCAATTTAACTGTACATTGCTGTCTGTTTCAGATAACAGTGACTTGATAGCATGTATGGTGGTCAGCAAAGATGGCAGCCAAGCCCAGCGCTTTCTCGCTGTCGATGTGTACCAGATGAGTCTAGTTGAACCAGAAACCAAACGTCTTGGTTGGGGAGTAGTCAAGTTTGCCGGCCTTTTGCAGGTAAGAGAAAAGTAGTTGTTGTTTTACTTTACTTTTTTTTTTTTTTTTTTTTTTGCATCTGTTTACAAAAGTCATTGAAGTTCATTAAATATTTTAATTTACCCCAGTTTGTAGGAAAATTACAATTGTGGACAATCCCATAAATACTAGTCATTTATCGTTTCACCTCACAAATGAGTAAACTAATTTGAATAATGAGGCATGCTTTTTGGAGTTGGTGGATTTGATTTGAGTTTATTACACATATGTTCATATTGAAGACTAAAATTAGCCTTTAGGACTTTTTTTTTTTTCTTCAGAAAAAAGGTTAACACCTGATTTTGGAGTTTAACATTTGCAAATATCTGTCAACTCAGACGTCACACCGAAGTCGAACAAAAAACGTAAAACGGGGATGGGGGATGTTCTTGGATCTATAAAAGTTCTTCAAATTACCCATTTTGCAGTTTGAAATTGAACCTTTATCATTGTCTATCTTCCTCCTCCTTTTTAAAGGATATGCAGGTGTCTGGTGTTGAGGACGACAGCCGAGCTCTGAATATCGTTATTCATAAACCGAGCTCCAACCCTCACGCCAAGCCCCTGCCAATTCTGCAGGCCAATTTCATCTTCGCCGATCACATCCGCTGCATCATCGCCAAGCAGAGACTCGCCAAGGGTCGCATTCAGGCTCGACGCATGAAGATGCAAAGGATTGCAGGTGAGGAAAGAAGCCAGATGAAGCTCCGACGAGAGTCATTATAATGACTCTCGTCGGAGCTTCATCTGGCTTCTTACCTGTGAAACAAATCCTCCGCCAACATGGGCTGGAAGGCCACTAACAGGACAAGTAGCCAGTGATCCTGAAGCAGCATAAAAAGCAGCATTAGGTTGTACAGATGTTTTACTGCAGAAGGGTTGGTGCACTTTGTAAAAGAGAGCATGATGACAGAAGAAGATATTGAAGCAAAACCCAGATTTTAACCACAAAAATCTAGAAAAGAGAACATACCTTGGTTTATAGAAAAAAAACAATGGACACATTATGTTAAATCAAAATAAACAACTATATTATTGAAAATCTTGATATATGGGGCTGATGTGTAAAAGGGGAGAAGTCGACAGTCTTTTTAAGGAAACAAAAAAAATCCAATTGCAATATAATGAAGCTATTCTATGTTAAAATGTACTCGATGTATAATGATCAGACTGCTTTGCTGTTTATGTCTCTATTTTCTTGTTGTTTTGGATGCTTTTACTAACGATAAACCAATTAAAAGGAGAGTATTAGAAAGTACGTTAAATTTTAAAAAAATCTCAAACTTTTAAATATCCACAACAGAAGAATGAAAGATTATATATTCAAAACATGTGGTATTTATCTGGTAATACAGTTTCACATAGTATAAAAAGCTAATCATTAGGTGTGTTCTGATTAAATTCATTTAATATAAAGCAACTTTCTGTTAAACTATAAAAGTTAATTTTCTGGACTTCCAACATTCATGATGATTATCAAACATGATAAAAGCAAAGTTTTGCTCTTTTCTTTAAAGCAACAAAAATATATTTTTTTAATCTCTATAGTTCAAATATTGCACTTTTAAGCGTTATTCTCTCCTCTCTGTCATTATTTGCTTTTATTGGCTCCACTGTTCCTGCCTGTTACAGTACAAATCATATCTATTTGTACTGTAAACACAAATCACTTTACCCAGAAGTGATTTGTACTTCCCCTTACTGTGGTCAAATTCTTTAGAAATCCACTCAAATCTAACAAAACAAATAGAAAATCTGACTTAGTTCAGCAAATTAAGGAGGATGTGACTCCTACAAGAACAACCGCATCTTGAATCTGTTTTGGATTTTGTTTTTCCAGCATAGTTTCATAGAAACAGCTGTGCATTTCTTGCAGTCCAATGAAAAATAAAAGCACTTCCTTTTTCTGACGTAGGAATTGGCTCCTTTGCCGTGCTGCAATACCATATGTTTATACTGTTCTGTCTTTATTCCTCTCCCCGTGCATTCAGCTCTGTTGGACCTGCCGGTGCAGCCCAGTGCTACGGAGGTGATGGGTTTCAGTCAGACTGCCGGTGCCTCTCCCAGTGGCCTGCCGTTCCGATTCTATGAGCAGTCCAGACGAGCGCCCAATGATCCCACTGCAAACAGATCAGTATTTTCTTCAGTCGACAAAGTTCCAGGTGACCCACAGATGTTTCCATCCTAGAGTGCTGACAATGAGACGGGTTGTTTTAAAATGTTTAATTCTGATTTGCTCTGAACTCCAAATAAGTGGAAATCAGTTTGTGATTTGATCTGCAGCATCAAAGTGGAGTGATAATGTTCCACCTTGCAAGCATGAATTAGAGGCTTTATGCAGAAACACTGTTCTACAAATTAGAGCTGGAAAGTCCCCAGTTCTGGGCTTCATTTGATGCAGTACAATGTAAATAGTATTTGTACCCCTTGAACATTTGCACATTTTATCACATCATTCTTCTGTTGTGGATATTTAAAAGTTTGAGATTTTTCTTTATTTAATAATCAGCCTGATAATAACGTTTGTTATAACATCAGCCTGAGATAAAGCACAAAGTACAACATAACTGAAGTGGGAAAGAAATTAAACAAGATTGCTGTTTTTCTTTTAAGTTTTATCGAAATAAAAATCTGAAAAGCGAGTGATGTATATTAGTTAGTTCTATGTTTGTAAAGTAGAGACTGTAGAAAACATAATACCTCCAACAGGTGGCTAGTAAAATAAAGGCTATAAAGAGACAAAAAATATAAAAATCTGTTTGAGAACTAAGGGAAGAGCAGATATGATTTCAGAGCAGTTTTTCTTATGAAAACATATTTTCTGGGGAAAATTTTGAAACCTTTTCAGTCATGCCAATTAAAAAAAGGTATTAAACTGTATCGATAATGACTTTGCATGTGTAACCTCATTTTCTTGATGCCTGTGACATTTAGCATACTGAATAATGCTATTTGTGACCAGTGTGATCATCTGCTATTGAGACTCTATCCAACTTGCAAAATATTACGTTAGCATGAAAACTGCTTGCTCATATTACTTGAAATATGAAACAGTACTTTGCAATATGATGATTGCACATACAGCTATTGTGATGATATTACATTGTTCAGCTTTTAAATGGAGTACATACGTCAGACGAATTAAGGTGAGTCTTTAAAGTTAGAAGATGTTGGGGTTTTTTCACAGAAAGTTGAACTACAGCAGTATTTTTCTTCTTTGTCCGAGCTTAATGAAGGAGCAAATATTTTACTGCAGATGTTGCCCCAGTATTTTCACTTCCCTTCCACCCACCTGTATAACATGTCAGTGAGTCCTTTGGCTCAACATGTTGTAAGAGCCAATTTTAGACAGACTGGATCCTTATGAGAAAAAAACCCTCACCGATTGTGTAAGAGAAGTGCGTAAATCAACTGAATTTTAAATACCATCTTAATCATTGATGACTCAAAAGAGCCTAGCACTACAGGATTTGTGTTAGTGCCGGGATAGCTTCAAAGTTCAAAGGCTGATCAGATTTGGAACACAAAGGATAATCGGAATATTTCCAAAATGTGTTTCAAATTTTAGTTTTTTTTTTTGTTTTTTTTTATTCTTTCACAAGGTTTTATTCTTAATGCAGTGAGGTACTATAGGCTCACCAGAGAGCACTTTGAAATCTCTGGTTTGTTAGATCTCAACTAGTTTCACACTGACTTCCTCCTTCTCAAGTTGGATATGGAAGTTTTTGGTAATGCTACTGTTGTCTCGATGATTTTGTGTTGTGAACCGGCACACGATTTTTTGTTTGTTTTTTGTTGGGTTTTTTTGTCTGCAGGCTTTCCACAATAAAAAAAAAACTAATAGAGCTGTTATGTACTACAACTATGAACGTAAAGGAAAAAGTTGTAAAAATGAGACTATAGGCACCTTTGAAAGGCTTCACAAGTCTGAACAGGTATGTTCAGACTTGAACATGTCTGTTTACACAATGTAAAGGTGTCTATATGTCACACCCACTGAAGGTTTTGCAGTGGCCCACTGTGTGCCCCAGCACAGTCCCTCGCCGCTCTCCTCCCCATCGCCTCCCTCCAGTGGCAGTGGAAGCACTGGGAGATGCGACTCTGTTACTGCAAGCACTACATCTGTTCAGAGCCCGTCAGGTAACACGCACGCGCACACACACACACAAGCGGATCTCTCATTTCATAAACATGCAGACAAGCTGTGAAATACACAGACTGGATGTATAAAGTGACTCAATAATTTTAGGAAAACCAATTATACAGACAACATTGTGCAGATATGATTGAAGCGACTCGCTTGGAAAGAGTATTTCTACTTCACTACACATAGTGTACTCATGTCATGTCTCTGGTGTTTCTATGGTGACTGTGCAACCCACCAAAACCACAATAGTTCTTGGTGGTGTAACATTGTGAAAACATTTCTGTTTCCATATGTATGCCTATATGTGGTGCATGTGAGAATGTACACACATACACACCCAGTGCTGCTTTGTGTTCTTTGGGTTTACAATGCAAACAAATAGTAAGGCTGGTAGAGGGAGAGGATGTGGATAAACCAACTGCATGTGCCTTTCAAACAATAAGTTTATTTACAACCTGAGAAGACAACATAAAAGAATTTTAAGCTGTTAAATTACTCAAAGTATGAACTTTAAGGCAGTATTTTCAGAAGTTTATGTCTTATCTGCTAACACCACCCAGTCATGAGTCCCCGTATCATCAGACCTCAAGCTCTGGACTCGCACACCATTTATTTGCTGTTGGATCACCTGATGGGTATTTATCAGGTCTCTTTCCATGTTGAGCTTGGTTCACACAAGGACCTTTCTGTGTAATAATACGACGCCACAAACCTGCATTACTGGTTCCCTCTGGGCATACAAGGGCAGTGGGGGGAGGTGTGTGTTCTTAGAAACTGGGTGGAATCAAAGAGATTCTTTACATTTTTAAATCGGTGTCTGATCAGGTGATTTACTTTTATTAGGTCCTTACATTGAGTCCAGAAGTTTTGTTTTAAGTTTTTTTTCCTCAGGCAGTTGCATATTAATTTTCAGAACATATTTAATGTGTTGGGACTAAATGTTGTGTATATGATGCACTGTATTCTGTAGATAATTACTAGTTTCTTCACTTATGACAGACATGTGGGGAAGAAAAAGTCTCAGTTCAGCTGTCTATCTTTTGTCATTCTCTAGACGATTGTGCATATTTGGAGCACACTCCATCCTCATCTTCAGGCGGTGAAGGTGAAGGAGGAGGCGGAGAAGCTCCTTCTACTCCTTCAAATCTGGTCTCGGCTCCAGCCCTGGCGCCGAGCCTCACCCCGGCCTCCCAGCCCACCATCTCCCTGCTGACGGACAGCAACACTGACGCGTTGAGCGTGGAGTCGCTCACGCTGCTGCCCCCCGCAGACTCCCCGCACCTGCATCCGTATGCTGTGACCCACTCCCTACAGAGACCTGAAGCCTCCATAATGGAGGAGGAGGAGAGAGAGGCTTGTAGGGAAAGAGAAGAGGAACTGCAGGAAGAGGATGGGTCGCTGATGGATGAGACGGAGACGGATGCTACGGTTAAAGACGAAACTACTGAAACAACTGACTTGATCACACCTACTGATGAAGGACCCGATGGAGCAGACCAGCAAGGTGAGGATGCATCTCTAGAGGAAGAAAGAGAGAGCACAACAGCAACAGAGTCTGTGGAGACGACACACGCCGAAGCAGCAGAGTCACCTGAGCTGGATTAAACAGCCTCACATTTCTATGTTCACACACACACACTGAACGCTGTACAGCATGGTGGGTGGAGTGTCCAGTCCTCGCTGCAGTGTGTTTTCATGTCAGCATCTATGGGGATGTTTGAGTGTGATTGTAAATAGTCCCAGGATGCATTGGGAGGAACCTCCTAGTTTGTGTTTGCACATGAAGAAAGATACTTTTTCCCTCTCAGAGAACAAAGACAGACACTGGTCAAAGCCCAGAAAGGCTCAAGCACATTGTTTTCTGAGCACTCGACTGTGTCTGCTCAAGATTTATCAAGCGTGTGTCGAGACGCGCAACCAGCAACCGTTTTTTATTTATTCTGATTGTTCATCATTCATACACCACATGCTTATAATCAGAACAGCTTTCCCTCTTTTTCTGACATATTTCAGTTCACATAAAAGGGCAGCAGTGTTCACTACTGTACACACACACACACACTCTTGCCTTTTCACAGCAGCATGTCAGAGCTGTTTCTGCCACCCTGAACCCGACTTGATGTTTCTTTTTTTTTCTGTATGGAAAATGGCGTGAAGGAAGATGATCAGGAGCAGCCACTTGTTCTCAAATTAATATATGTTAACATGGTGTTGAACTTCCACTCCATTCATTTGTAAGTGGTCTGTCTATTTTTAGAGGCGAATCACAGAGTATGCTAGACGTACATAGTTGAATAAAAACAGCATCTCAGATCACCCTTTTATTTATTAATTTACTTATCAGTTTAATTAAAGCAAAGTCTGTGATTAAAAAGACAGGATTGTATGTTTTTATCTTTTAAATATCTGGGTTAAAATGGACGAATGCTCTGTAACATCCCTAAGACTTTTTCTAAGTGTTTGCTTGGAGAGATTTTTCTTGTCTGGGCGATTGGTTAACCCTGTGTTCTTGTTCTGCCTCAGTACCCATACGCTAAGGTCAAACTGCTTCTTGACTTCCTACTTTAATCAGATGACTGAAGCTGTACTACTGCAATAACATTAAAACTAACCCATATAAGGAGAGATGAATGTAACGTTTCACTTTTCTCTCGATTAATGTTCGTTTTCAACTTTAGTTTCCATTTCTTTAGAGCAAAGCACACTTAGATTGTTTAAATCTCCAATTAATCCCTTTTGCCTTCTGTTGATTCCCATGCTTTCTATTCCTCAGTTGTTTTTTTTGGTTGTTTTTTTTTTTAGTATTTTCTGTGCCATCAGAACACAATGTCGGTCTTAATGCTTTACTAATCTTATTTTTTTTTTGACTAAATTCAGAGCAATACTGTCTTTTATGGGTCTGTCTCTTAATTTTTTCATCCTACTCAGCAGAATGGTGATGATGGTGATCACTGGCACGCTGAAGAGGCCCGGCGCGGTTTGTGGAGTTGAAGAGGGGTGGGTTTTAGGAGCATGTCATCATGTGCCTAAAGCCAATACCACAACATGCCGTTAGGACCCTCCATTGCTGTCTGATTGTAGTGTGCGAGTGTATATGACATATTTGTACGCCCTGTAAATGCTCTGTGCTTTAAAACTTGTAAGTATTGTAAGTTAATGAATTAAAACAGAGGAATAAAGAACTGCAATAAATTATTCTACTTAACAGTCATGTGATTCTTTGCAGGCACATTCTGTGTAGGTAGACTCCAAACCTCAGTGTTTGTAAAAGAAAAAATCATAAAGCTTAACATTTTTATCTCAATGCACAAACTTGATTTGTTTGTGGACCTTCGGTTTAGGTTTTTTAAACTACCTCCTGCTTCCATCTCATTTCTCTGCTGCTTTACAACCAGATGGAGACCCTGTATTTTACTTCCTGTGTGAGATGTCTGAAGCTAAGATCATGACGTGGCCTCTGTTTCTGTGTGGCTGTTGGGGCCCTCAGTCATCTTGTGGTCTGTACGTGTTACTTTTTATCGTGGTTCCTCTCTTCAGGGAAGTCTGGTTGTGTGTGCGTAAACGTGAACAGGTTCCTGGTACTGAAGCGATACCATGTGTGTCTTCTCTGTACTGAACCACAGTTGCAACATGAATTGAAGTTGTTTTTTTTTTTTAACTGTGGAGATCACAGACAGATTTGACTTTGTTTCCTCCTGCACTGTTGAGCTTTTGAAGTCTTCATGTACGTCACTGTCTTCACATGTGGCAACTGGGGGTATGAGCTGTTGACCGAAGACTTTTTTTTTCTTCTTTTTTTTCTTTTTTTTGTCACCGGAATTTTGTATCTCGTGAAAACGTCCTTGTTTGTGAGACATTTAAATTTTTATAATATAGCACTTCTCTTTACACATAAACCAGTGTAAAATGAATTAGTAGTAATGTTTTCATAAATGTAAAGCTTTATCAAGCTACAAAGCATGGGTTTTATTTACACCTTTTACTTTGGTAAACTGAAAGTATTTTTAAATAGGGGGCAATGGGGATAGTGTTTCCCTTTCAGCCAGCTAGCTAGCAGTGTGCAGGAACAGGTCAGGGAGGGGCAGCACTGCTACTCTTTGCTCAATAGTGACATTTCTAACAGATTTAAACACCTTTAGAAGATCTAAGATTCTCTGCACCTTTTGGCTGGAAACGCCTCTGACATCTCAATTTAATGACTTCAAACCATAAAAGCATGATAAATAAAATTTGCAGATGTTGAAAACATTCATTGCCATAATCAGTCATGCTTCCAGTTTCCAGCCTTTGTTAGCCATTATGCTAAGCTAAGATGCCAAGAATTGTTTTGCTCATGCTGTACCATTGTCTTCAAGTGGACTTCCCATAACGTCAAACTGAGCCCATAAAAAGAAGGATGCTGGTTTTGTCACGTCCTGTCGTGATAAAAATTAAGAAAATACTTAGAGGAAAAACCTTTTTGATATTTTTAGAGTCTTCCTAGTTTTTCAAGAAAGCAGAATTTGTTTTTCCTTCACATAACATATTTATGTTGGTGAATCAGCGAGTCACTAGAATCTCTTGGTCTAAATAAGATTGCAGTTGAATATATACTGTGTTTTAACAAGAGCAGAGCAATTTTTGAGTACCAAACTTACCCCGACTTTGGCAAGTCTCAGAATCACTCATTTTCTGCAGACTGTTCCCTGTAACTCTGAAATCACATTGGAAATTTTAGGAGACTGCATTAAAAGGAAGTGAGGGAAATGTGTGAAGCTCATGACTAAGGAGTCTTCAGGGAATTTCTAAGACATTTCTCAATACTAAGAAAACAGTTCTGTTGCCTCTTAGAGCAGGGCTGATAACCTTTGGACAGCGACTAATGAATAACCACTAAAGAACAAGTCAAGAAGTTCAGTTTAAGTCGCCTCAAAATGTTGTAAGGTTGTCAGCGATCCAAACTCGACTCATCTCACCTGTTAGGAATGTCAAATTATGTCTTCCTGTTCCTCCTCCCAACGCCTGGTTTCTCTTCATGTTTTTAGAGACCCATTGTGGTTTTTTTTAGGTTTTTTATTTTTTTGAATGGCTACTGCGAGTTACGGAACAGAAAATGTAATACCTTAGAAATCAGCTGACGACACCGAGTCGTGGAACACCTCACTTCACCTTTCACTTCTCAAAATAATCTGGAATGTCCTGAAAACAGAAGAGCTGAGTTAAACCGATACCCATAATTCAGTCGTCACCAGACCGGCAAGACAAACTCGCACCTTGACATCGTTTTTTTTTTTTTTTTTTTTTTTTACTGGGATATTTTATTTCAGTTATAACGAAACAGGACCGATTAAATTTAGGATGTAACATTAACTGCTGACTTGTGTGCTGTGCTGTGTTGTCTTCCCTAATCAGAGGAGCTTATATCCTCTAATTAGTCTGGATTTACTTGAAAGAAACTGACTATTATATTCGGAATGACTCACCTGAGTGTTTGGCTACGTTAGTCTAGAACCAAAAGTGTTTGTAAAAATCCCCAGAAGGTCACAAAGCCTCTTGGTTTAGATTTGGTTTCAGCGTTGGAGGCCTGGTTTGGTATGACTGAGAGTCTGACAGCTAGGCAAGGTCAACTCTAAAGATTAGAAATTTGAAGTCAACTTCACCAAATGTACCCTCACAAAGGTCATGGGTGTGGAAGAAATTAATATTTGAGGTCTAATCTTACAAACCCCAAGCTTCTGTGTGACATTGACCAAACCGATAATGAAAGGGCGCTTTGACCTTTCCAAAACTGTCTAACGGAGACGATACACACATACTGTCAACTACAGGGCTTTTTTTTTTTTTTTCTGTATTTACCTTTAAATCACACACAAACACACTGAACTCCAAAGATGAATGCATTTCCTCTCAAACCCTGAATGCCAAAAGTGACATTGTCAAGTGTGTGAGGTGATGTCATCTCTTTCTACTTACCTGGTACTTACCTGGAGGTGTTGGAAATGACTTTACATGAACTTTCTGCTGCTGTCAACATTCTGCTTAAGTTCTCTAGAAATGGTTTTTATTATTATTATTTTAAATTTGCATCTGATCTCAATCTGGGTGTAACTACTTATTAGCAGTTACATATTAACATAGTAGATGAGGTCATGACTCCTGCTGACCTCTCCCTACGGCAGTCGCAGCAGACTGATGAGTGGACTAATGCTTCGGTACACATACCAAAGCAAGGCGCCAGAGTTTAACAGATAAGAACGGTTAGTTTAGATAATAGTGAGATGGAATAAAGCCTAAGGTTTAACAGATTCCTCTGTTAAATGTCAGCAGCTCAGAGTACGTGCTGAGTGCACGGATAAGGTCTGACAATGTTCTTGTTACGCAAAATTGTTCCATTGGCAAACCTGAGTCTTGAAACTCATTTATTTTGAACAGGAAGATGTTTATCATCCAAGCAATTAACTGACCCTCCAGTGAGGATGGCGTTGCAGGGAGTGACCACATTGTGTGAAAAATCCTATATATTGTGAGGGCTTGCAGCTCCAAGTCAGAACTCATTGCAGGTACTGCTGCTGTGCTGTGGTTGCTGTGTTTTCTCCGTTTGCAAATGAGAAATAAAAGATTTTGCTCTTTGTCAGAGTTTCAGCCTGATCTGTTCCACACAGATTCTTTTTTGTCCACAACATCATCACCAAATGACCAAGGAAGGGTGAAACTCAATACCAATATTGTTGGTATTAGTCTAGTTTTTTTGTTTTTTTTTCAAAGAGGACATTGTCAGAAGTTTGTTCATTACCTGTAAGTTTGAAGCTTACCGGAAGAGGCTCCATTCGTCATAAAACAACATTAAACAATGCCTGTTATACTGCATTTGTTCAAACAAGGAGCAAGCTTCCTGAAAGTCTACAAGAAGCTTTCAGTTTGAGCTCATGAGCACAATGATGCTGAGTAAGAGTGAGTAAAGCTTCTGGTAAGTCTTCAACCTTACAGGGTAACAAGTCGCACCCACTGAGTAACATTTATTTTGAATGAAACGCTGTTGAATGGCAGCTGTTTAATTCTATAGGCAACGTGAAAGCTCTGAGTAATCCCTTATTTAAACATATCCACACGTTCTTTGAACGGACACATCTGTCATTCCAGAGTTTTAAAACCAAGTCATCTGTTAAATATGATACCTTCACATGTTTACACTAGTCTGTTTGTACAAAATCGTTTCACTCTGATTTTACCTTATGGCTTTGTAATCCACACTCTGGTGGGTTTTATTTCAAATTCTGATGTGAAACCTGAATTCTGCCTCTAAAAGTGATCTCGATCTGCATGTCAGTCTAACCAAGAAGCCTCAGAAATATCCCACTTCCTCTTGAAGAAATGTTAATCTGTCCACACACATTTATAGATTTACTATCACAGACGTCGATATGTGTCATTCCGTCCCCGGGTTCTGGTAAGTGTGTTTATGTACGTGTAACACTCCCTTTACTACCAAAGTAACCCCACCCACCTGTCACTTTGCCCTACAGAGATGAGTCAGTGCGGTGGCAATACTGTACACTACCTTCCACACTTTCTGTCTGTCCTGTGATCCGTCACTTCCCACCTGACCCTGACGAAAACTTCCATTACAAGACAAAAACAGCAGAAGCTCGTTGAAAGAGGAAGGGAAAGCAAAAGAGGTTCACTTAAATATAGTTTATTAAAGACATTATAGAAAACAGTGCACACGTATAGAAAATACTAAACAAATTCTATGAAGCAAACCGAATTAAAAAATCTGCTTGGCAGAGACATGTAAATAAGAGGCAATAAGCCTCTTTGTACAGTACAAAGGAAGATCATGTCTCCAGCTCTGAGTGAGGAGATATTATTCACATCAGATTTTACCAAGACACTGAGTGGTGTTCAAGCCTTCGGCGCGGACAAACAGTCGAGGGCGATGTAAACTTTTAGATATTAGAGTATTTAAATCTGCTACAAATCTGCATGTGGCGCTTCAACCGCACCCTCCACCATGACTCTAAATATTTCGAAGTCCATTCCCTTAAAGTCCTTCGGCAACACTTCTGAGCTCTTTGAGTTTCAGCCCCAGTTATCCTCACCGGGACTTTTATCCCAGTAAAAGCTCCTGCGCATGTGTTGTCTTCGTTTAATGCAGCACTTTTCAACTTTTTGTACTTCCTCGTCACCAAAGGATGCTCCGTCCATGTGCAACTGGGAGTCAAGTCTCTAGAGGTAGATGCTGAAATGTTGTGAAAGATTAATGTCCAACTGCAGCCTCCCTGTGCTCGCCTTTGATTGCTGTGGTTCTTTGTGTGCATTTCACAGTTTTTCATCCAAAGAGAGTTTGCCGATGTCATTTGTAACCATACCGTCTCTCCCCTGGATCTGTGACGCAAAGGCTTCGTGAACCCGATTGCCATACCGTTACTTGGTAAAAGCTGCCGTCTTCCAATCAAGAACAATGCAGCCAAGAAGTTATACGGCAGACTGTTTACAGTTTGTAAGGGAAGTCCAACAGGAAATCTTGGACCACATGTGTGACCGGCAGCTCCGGGATCTTTCCTCCGCACAACTCCACGATGCGTCTCCTGCACAGCTCCTGCAGCGTGGGCTCCCATTTTCTGTACGGGACCTTCAGGCTCCTCTTGGGTGTGTTCATGTAATACTCCAAGAGGGCAAAGAGCGTTGGGAAGGAGCGCTGGTTGCCGGCCAGAGAGAACTTCTGCTGCTTGTAGTCGATGCGCACACTGACGGGTCCTTTCCTGTCGTGATAGGACAGGGTGAAAAAGACGTTCTTCTGCCGGCTGTCCCGGATAAGGTAGCTGCCCAGGGGGGCGTTGCGGAGCATGCGGTGGGCTTCCTCCACTCCCAACGGGCCCCAGTAGAAGCCGCTGCGCTCAAGCTTGGCGGCTGTGTCAGTGATGATGTCGCAGTCCTCCTTGGAGGTGAACGTCGGGAAATGAGTTAGGTACACAGAGCGGGCGGACGCGAACCTCAGGCTTGGATTTGGACCGGCCTGACGCTGAAGCTGCTTCGGTTGCGTAGGTGTTGCTGCTGCTGCTGATGATGAAGTTACAGAAGAAGATGGTGCTGGTGAAGCGCTCGGTAAGGCAGTCCGCTCATGGCCTTCCACTGTGCTGTCGGCTACCATCCTACAGTGGAGAGAGGCCCTGAAACCTCTCCCATCTCTAACCACCACACTGACATCCTGAAGGAAACAAGAAAGAAGACGCACGTTAGTTATTCAGCACTTCCAAAAACTTCCAAATAAAACCACATTAGGCTTTACATAATAATCCCCAAAACTTTTCGCTTCAAAGTGTTTTTTTTCCTTCTTCTTTTGGGCATAGCAAAAAAATTTTATGGCACAAAAATGCATCTGCGTGATTATTTCTGCATTTAGTTTCATTTCTGAAGAGGATCCCAAAACCTCAGTCCTGATGATGTGCATCTCCAGTTCTGGAAATCACTGTCCACACACATCAAAGACTGTGTGTGCATAATGTCAGTCATGCAATCTTTCCACAGAGCGGTGCTGTTCTTCAGATGACTGGAATTTGTGGTTTGGCTGGTAAACCCACATCCAATCTACTGTATCCCGTCTCTATCCACACACAGGCATCTGGTCTCATCCATGAATTAAATTTTCAAGTCTTTTGTTGATGTTTTTGTTGTTTGAGAATAAAAAATAAAAAAAAAAAACAGCATGACATTGGGAGAAATGACCCTAAGGGGAATAGGAGAGGGCTCAGTCAGGATCTGGTGAGTCATCTGTCCCTCTCTGTATTCATGTTCCAAGTTCAAGGAAAGTGGTGCAAAAAAAAAAAAAAACATTCCAGGAAAACACAATGAGGCCTATATTACTGATGCTTTTGGGATGTGGATCGTTCTGCTTGGCTTCAGGATCCTGAAACTGTTTTAACGTGTCACTCAACTCCACATCCCAATCACCTCTCTGTGTCCATTTACAATGAGAATGCAGACAGAATTCAGACCCCTGCGCAGAAACTGCAGAAAAACAAAATCCCTAATAAAAACGGCCATTTTTACATCCAGATGATCGTCATTTTAAAGAAACAGTCCATCATAAAGCCCTCATTTAAAGATAAATACTAATAAATAAAAAAAAACCAAAAAAAAGTCTCACCGTTGTTTTTTTTTTTTTTGTTTTTTTTAACAGCAGCTGCCGGTTACAGATCCGTCAGTCAGTAAATCAAGGAGATAATCCTGCAGGGTGCAGCCGGCGCCGCTGCTTGTTGCATGGGAAGGTTTCTGACTCAGACTCGGTCTCTCTCTGTCCTCCTTTAGCTGTGATTCCCAACCGCCGGCTCGTCTGACTGCCTATATACTCCTGTGAACACTTAAAGAGTTGAGTTTTCTTTCTCTTTTTTTTATACCGCCTCCCAGAAGCTCCGCCCACGTCGCCCTTTTAGCGGCAGCTCTGCCGTTTCTCAGAAACGAAAGCGAAACTCCTGCGCTCCGCTTCGGATCCCCGAGTCTCTTTCAATTCTTTTGAACTCGCTCCTGTTTGGAGAATCTCGATTTGAACCGCGGGGCCACATGACAGTGGGACGTTTACAGAAACACAGGTGACAGATTAGAGTAACTGGAGCATTTCCTAAACACTTTGCTGTTTTTACGTTCCTGCATTTATGCGTTTTGTTGTTCGGGATGCAGGCATCCCGAACAACGCGGATGGGTTTATTTCCACATTTATTTATTTATTTTATTTTATTAAATGTAATTTTTGATCATGCGTAACATTTTGACAGCCCGGTCATTTAAGGTGCAATAGTTCATTTATTTTAGAGGTTTGTTTAAAAAGAAAAACAATGTTATAAAGACTCATATTCACAGTGGAGATATATA